>PVIH01010471.1:0-75148 GCA_004025045.1 Sigmodon hispidus | reverse complement strand
ATTTTGAGTTATGGCTTTTTTAGTTTTACTATTTTCTTTGACTGATATATCTATTTGAGCTACTGAGTCTTCCACTTCAGAGATTCTATCTTCCATCTCTTGAACTCTGTTTGTTATGCTTGTATCTGTGGTTCCAGCTTTTTTCTTCAGATTTTCTATTTCCATCTTTGCCTCATTTTGTGCCTTTTTTATTGCTTCCTTTTCAGCTTTTATTTCAGCTTTTAGTTCCTGGCGTGTTTCTTTCATAGATTTTTTCATCTCTTCCAATTTTTTGTTTGTATTTTCTTCTATTTCTTTTAGGCTATTTTTCATATCTTCTTTGAGAGCTTCGATGATCATCAAAAAGGAATTTTTGGTGTTGCTTCCTTCTGTTTCCTCTTCATTACTCAGTTCAGGTCTTGTATTTGTAAGATCACCACTCTCTTCTGGAGTTACCATTTTGTTCTTTGTATTATTATGTAATTTTTTGCACTGACGTTTGCCCATGGCTTCAGTGGTTCACGATTAAATGGCTCCTGGTCAGTTGTGGCACTTGGGCTTGTGTGCCTCCTGTCACCTCTCTGGGCAGGGTCTGAATCTGCCCTTGAGAGACCCCAGAAGTTATCTGTTTGCTCAGTTTGAGGTCAAGGTGGGTAGCCATGCAAATTTCCTCAGTAGCAGCTGTGGGTATGGCAACAGGCAGAGTTTATCTGCACCTGCTGCAGAGTGCGCTGGTACTTACTCTGCAGAAGGTATCTGGTCCGGGCTGTTTTGTGGTTTCTAAAACTTAACTGTTTACTCCAAAATAGTATTAGGCATTGTCCAGTCTGTCTTTTATTCACCACAATAATGGTTAGATTGCAGAGGTGCACTATTGTATATAGATTTTATGTGGGTTATTGTGATGCGTTTTTACACCTGTGTTTACTATGTGATGTTCACATCAATATAAACATGACTGATTTATGCATCTATCTGTGTATCTTTCTATGTATCTATACATCTATCAAGGTATTTTTTTCAAAAATTATCTATGTAGTAAATGTGCAATTATACTGTCTTTTTTTTTCAAGTATCTCTTCTCACATCAGTTTTTTTTTTTTTTTTTTTTTTTTTTTTTTTTTTTTTTTTTTTTTTTTTTTTTTTTTTTTTTTTTTTTTTTTTTTGTCAAAAACTGACAAAAGCCTAAAAAAAAAGTGTGTCTTTCTAAGGCTCAGGGATCATTGTGGCAGAAATATTATAAGAACAAGAGGCACTGAATGACTACAAAGAAACAGTGTATTCTGAACACAACTGAAAAAAAATGTGCATGTGTATTCAGAGCAGGTACAACATTGTGCACCAAAGCATGACAAGTTAAAGCTGTATTAAATTACAGCAAACACATGGATGTGCCCCAGTGTCTCACCCATATCTAGGGAGTTATTTACAATTAATAGTTGTTGAAAGATAATTATTTTTCTTTACGTGGCCTTACCACTATAAAATATACTGTAAAGCAATACAGTCATAGAGTATATGGATAACTCAAACAGTATTTTATGTGTTTAAAATAAATGTTTAAGAAATATGCAAATTTCAATGAATAGGAAAAGGATAGATATAAGAAGAAATCTGGAGTATGGAAATATGATCAGGCTACAGTGTACAAAATTTCAAAGAACTAATAATATGAGATGACAATATGCATCTAAGTAACTTCCATGGTCCTAACCTTATATTCTTAGGGTGAACATTATGATTCACATGATAAAAGAAGATAACTATGGTGATATATTGTTATTTAGTAAAGCTTTCCTGAAAATTAGAGAAGAGAGACAAACATCAGATTTATCCAGGAAGGTCATGGAGTGGTGACCTATGCCTTAATCCCAGCAGATATCTGACTGGATCTCTGTGAGTTCAAGGCCAAAGAGTGCCATGCACTCATGGTACACATGTTTAAGCTTAGCACTAGGGAAGTTGAAGGAAAAAGTGATATAGATACCTTTGGAGTTGGAGTGTGGCTCTCTCCTCTAAATCTCAGCAGCTTCTAAAATAAATGAAAAATTACCGTATTCTTCTATTTTATGAAAATGTTATTCTAAAGCTTCAAATTAATCAGATGACAAAATATAGCTGATGAGCTTTTTTCTGTTATATCTAAAAATTAGAAAGAAGCTCAATTATAAATAGCATAAATAATAAAACAGTATATCCAAAAGTAAAATGGCATAAAAAACTTAGAAGTTAAATGGCTTAAATATAACGTAGTAACTGAGTTATTTTTAAAAGTTGAATAGTGAAATGTTCCCAAAATGAAAATCTGAAATTATGTCAACATATGCTTCTAACTGAACATACAATATCTCTTTGAGGGTAAGGCACATGAAAGAATAGAAGAACAAGCATTTATAAATCAAGTAGAAACAACTAAAGTTTTTATTCATGTTCATATGAATTACAAGTTACTCATAGCTCTTCAAAGCACACACCAACCAAGGTAGTTTTACAGATAAGTAATCTAGCACTGCTGTAAACATGTGCTAAACGGACATGCTAATTTTAACTCAATCATCATAATTAGTTCCAGGTGCAAAGAACTGTAAACAAAGGTGTATGGAAATGAGCAAATGTTTCTCAGAGAAACAACTTAGATGCCCATCATCTGAGGAATGGATTAACAAGCTGTGGTACATCTACACAATGGAGTACTACTCAGCAGGAAGAAAAAAAGGATATTCTAAAATTTGCAGGTAAATGGATGAATATAAAGAATATCCTACTGAGTGAGGAATCACAACCCCAGAAAGAGGAGCAGGGAATGTATAGCTAAATGTCACAATGCCTCACTTCTGCATGGATGGCCTCTGGCAGAGGTGTGGGTGAGAATGCGCTTGTTTTTTTTTTTTTTTTTTTTTTTTAAGGGTCTGGCCACTGAGAGTTTACTTTTGCTCCAGTAAGTAAATGAGCAGCATGAATGGGGTAGTTTAGTAAATGGGGAGATCATAAGGACGAGCATGATTCTGAGAGGTCTGATATCTGAGTTTGATGGGTTGCATGATGTAAAAACACAAAATAATAAATATGTATGTAAAAAAATAAAAAAAAGAAATACTATGATTAATATCAGGGAAGGCGGGTTTCACTGGCTTTGTAACTTTTGTAACTTTTAAAGGCTTTGTTTATTTTTTAAGTTTTATGGAATTATATGGTATGCATTTATCTTAGTTTTTTTTTTTTTTTTTTTTTTTAAATTTTTTTTTTTTTTTTTTTTTTTTTTTTTTTTTTTTTTTTTTTTTTAAATCTTTATTTATTTATTATTTATTTGCCTTGGTATTTGCCTGGAACTGGAACTACAGACAGTTGTTAGCTGCCATGTGGGGGTGCTGGGAATCGAACCCGGGTCCTCTGGAAGAGCAGACAGTGCTCTTAACCGCTGAGCCATCTCTCCAGCCCCTTATCTTAGTTTTTTAAGCTATAGTAGAATTCTGTAGGGGCTGGAGAGATGGCTCAGCGGTTAAGAGCACCGTCTGCTCATTCAGAGGACCCGGGTTCGATTCCCAGCACCCACATGGCAGCTAACAACTGTCTGTAGTTCCAGTTCCAGGCAAACACCAAGGCAAATAAATAAATAAATAAAGTTAAAAAAAAAAAAGAATTCTGTAGTAAGTCCGTATTTTCTTTATTTTTGTTTCTATTATTGTTGTTTTTATTTTTAGTATGGAGTATTTTATTAATATTCTAAGCAAATTACAAAATATGCATTTGTTAAAAATCATTCACTGAATTTAGGTTTAATTTTGCTATCTAAAAACTTACCAGTTTTTTCAGAATCTTCAATTTATCAAAACAAATTTATCATGCATGTCCTTATGATTTTCTGGAATTTCATTCATATCTGTTATAATGTTTGCTTTTCAACTTCTAGTTTTTATGAAGTTTTTTGAACTTTGCTTTTTTGTTTAATTTGGTTAACAATTTGCAAATTGTGTTTGTTCCTTAAAAAATAAATTAAAAGAAAGAAAAGAAAACTGCAAAGCATGCCCTACCAACCAAACCATCGTCCTTTGAATTGATTACAATACAGGTCATTCATTTTTTGAGTCCACACAATGTCTAAGGCACAATTTCCGAGCTACCTGTTGAGTGCTGAGGGCATAGTAATGGCTCAGAGGAAGTTTCTATCATTAATCACTTTATAGTTTGTATTTATGACAAGAAGAGAAACAGTACATCATTGTGTCATTTTGTGTAATCAAAAGTAAAGGACACTAGTTGACACTGGATGAGAAAATCAAAGAGCATTTTTGTGAGGATGTGCCTCTTCAGTTGAGCCTTAAAGTGTAAGTAGGATTATTTTGTTAGTGGCTTTATTGTGTAAATATTCCACACTCAAAAGTTTAGGTCTCTTAAATCTGGATTTCTTAAATACAAATTGTACAAAATCCAAATTCTAATTAATAAATAACCTGATACATTTTGTTCCGATTTTTTCAACTTCCTTTTATTTATCTTTAATGGGATTTTCCTGTCTTGGCTTCCTGTGCCAATCTAATCTATTTTGGGATTGTTTATTTTTTGCTTTCTGGTTCTTACATGTGTTTACTAAAATAATCTTTTATCAGAGTCATAAACATTTTTTTCTTTTAGAAATCTAGGTTCCATCTTAAGCATTATACACTAAAAATAGTTACTATGTATACACGCATTGAAAGCACAACTGATGTTTAACCTGCAGAAGAAAAGGCTTGCTGGGATGTTAAAAGTGCCTTCCATTATTTGAAGGATTGTTGTGTGAAAATAGGATTACATTTGTTTTGTGTTGTGGGGAGGCAACTTGTATCAAAGATCAGAATTTTAAGGAGACATTTTTGAATCAGTTTAAGAAAGACATTTAAAAAAAATGGGTTGGATGAAAATGTGAGTCAGTCAGGATTTAGAAATTTGGGATTCATTTAAAGACTGTCAAACACAGGTTGAATGACAATTTGTACAGGCGATGTACAGGGAATGGTGCATCAGATGAAGATAGAATATTACACTTTTCAAAGTCTATTGCACTGCACAGCTAAAATTGTTCTATGATCCCCTTAGCATTTCCATTGTTCTATCAAATCAAGCATGCCTCTGACATAATTCATCTAGTTCCATTTAAGTTGCTTTCCAAATAACTTGCCATCTACTTCATGGACTATCTCTACACATCATCACATGCCAAGGACATGTAAAATTCATCTCTGGATCACTTCTAACTCTTCTGTTCCTTATAATCTCGCCAATTATACAGTTTACACACTAGTCTTTGGTAAAGTTCCTCTTATTTTTTTCTTTGTTCTGTCCATGCTAAGTCTTGTGCTTTTGAGCCTTGTCCAACAAACCAGCAAGTAAGACATTTATTTATTTTGTAATAGAATAACTTTAAAACCTGTTTCCACATGTAGTGTGAAGGAGATCCCACATTAGCTTTAATATCTTCACTGTAAAAAAGAAGTATAAATAAAAACATTAAATCATTTTAACTTATTGTCTATTACACTAACATCAGTTTTTCAGCTTCAGTTTTTGTCAGAGATGCAGAGGCCAACACAAACTATCAAATGATGTCTGCTTACTTCTTAAAATTACTTTTTAAACAATATTTGCAGGTTCCTTTAATCTTATATTTCCACTTATAATTCTCTTAAATATGCTTTGCTTTTTTTATTTTTATCTGATTGTTAAAACACTATGTCTTATTTTTTTAAAAAAAAGAACACAAATTTCATAATATTATAGATAATCTACTTTAAAGAGCATTATTTCTGTTCAGAATTCTGTAGAGTATGTATTGTCCATATTTCTAGTATCGCACAAATCCTTCAGTTATATCTGTCCTTCTCTAGGTGTTGGGGCCTCAGTTATGCAGTTAAGAATTTTGCTGTCATTTAGGAGGCCAACCCATCAGAAACAAGGTTACTGTTGAAGAAAACCATCACTTAAGGAGTTTTAGGATTGCTGCCTTTGGATGGCAGGTGTTCTGGCTGTAGTTTCCCTGTATTGCAATAGTTTCTGTCATCTGTTACACAATTTTGATTTATCTAATTATCTAAGTAAGTCACAAATACCTGCAGGTGGTAAAGAATATGACTTTTCATTTAATTGAGACAAGCTGGCCAGCCACACCAGCTAAGACATCCCTCAAGTCTGGGCAATAGAGCACAAAACGTGCCCCTCTAAAACATCAGAGCTGCAGCTGCAGGCAAGCATGCAGGACACCTGCAGTCAAGTCTGACTATCTACACTCCTCATTGGATACTCTACCTCATAAGCTTCAATTCACTTCTTTTTTTAAAAATTTGAATAAAGAATTTGTATTTTATTCCAGTGAACCATTGGGTAGATGTTCAGTACTTCTGGATGTCACTAAAATCTTGACATTATAAGAAAGCAAGAATTAATTCGTAAGTGTTCATTAAATTAACAGGTCAAATCTCTGGATATTAAGCATCTTTAATTATTTGAACAGATCTTAGCATTGTTCCAATACCTTCATCTCCAAATTGCTCTTCTCTAGGACCTTGCCCTACAGATTCAACTCTAAAACTTGTCTCAGACAATGTAGGTGAAGGGCAGTCATCTAGCACGCATTCTTGGTCAGAGATGGTACCCTATCGCCATAAACTTATGTTTGCTATTTAGGAATAGATATGAATATGCTTACATTTCAGCATTTTGGAACAAATATAAGCATGCACATTTTATAAATAATGGAGGTTCAAAGATTACATGTGTACATTCTGAACTTTGAAGGGCAAGCCTGACCAGAGATCCATTTCCTTGAGTGTGGAGATGTGTATGAGAGCCAGCATTTCTCTTTAGTGAGGATTTTTTCTTCTTTCTCTTCCTTGGCATTTTTGGGAACAACCCTCTGTCCTCTTTTCGGGATGCTAATTACATCATCACTATCTCAGAAAAAAAAAAAAACAAGCATAATATTCATGCAAAGATCTTAAAATCATAAAATATATTCATATATGACAGAAAAATATAAGATTTAAAGATTCTTATTTGACAGCTGGTTACAGAGGTGAAGAATGTACTGGAATAAAATGTTCACTGTAATATTGATTTAGATGAATGCTTTTTTTTTCCTTCTTCTTTATTTATTTTGTATTTATCAAGAAAAACAGTAAAATGAATTTAAAATGCTGATAAGTTAACAATAACTATAAAGAAGATAAAAATCATAAGCATGACTTATCAAGGGTGATAATGCAAATAAGATTGCTACACATATATTTACTTTGTGTTCAGCTTTTCCTCTGAATTGTTTTTTTCCATGCCTGTATATCCTTATTCAAGGTCCCTTCCCTCTCCCGCCACATCAGGTCATTCTCTCTTCTCCACAACTCCCCATCCCCTCCCTGGGCAGGCAGCAGACAGTCCTATTGTCCGACTGACTCAATAATGCTTAGTTCAGTCTCCACTCCTGGCAAATCCAGTTCTTAAAACCACCCAATAGCGGCTGCTTCCTGAGATACAGCCTTTGAGAGATTCATAACAAATCTGCTACCTGAGACACAAATTTTAGAGAGTTCCTTTACAAGACTTCCAGCTGAAGATCTCAGTGTTCACTGAGACACAAACTCTAGTGCCTCAGAGCTTCAATGTCACCAAGATTGCTTAGTAGACCAAACACATCTAGCTTAAACAACTTCAACACTTGCATCAATTAGTGAAAGAGAAGAGTATACACAAAATGCAAAGTTTTAATCAACAACATGAAAAACCATATAGCACCATTAGAACATAGTGGTTCTAACGCACCAAGACCTGAACATTCTAAAATAGAAGAAGCAGAGGAAAACAACTCTGGCTAAGCTGGTGGAAGCTATTAAGACCAATTACAATGAGAGATATGATGAGATCTGAAGCCACTGGGGAGGCAATGTCCTGGTTTCTAAATCTGTGGCTCAAATTGCTAAGCTAGGAAAGACAAAAGGCCAAAGAATTAGCCACTAAGCTGGGTTAAATAAATGCACACTGCTAAATTTTCTGTACATAAATATGATTACAAAATTCTAAAAGAATGACTTTACAAAAATAATAAAAGACTTTATAGAGGAAGTTAAAGAAGAAATAAAAATCTCCCTGAGAAGATAGTGGGAAAGAAAAAAAAATTGGAAGAAAATAATAATTTTTTTAAAGAAAAACTAGTTACTGGTAAAGGAAAAAGGTGATGACAATAGTGTAAGACTTTAAAGCTAAAATAGGAGCAATAAAGAAGACACAAACCTAGGGAATGTTAAAATAGGAAAATCCAAGTAGATGTACAGTAACTACATTACAAGCATAATTAGCAGAATGCAAGAGATGGAAGAGAGAATCTCTGGTGTAGAAAATACAATAAAGGAAGTAGATTTTTTCAGTTGAAGAAAACTCTAAAAAAAAAATAATAATTCAAAATGTCCATTATGAGAAAAACAAACCTAAAAATAATAGAAATAGAAGAAGGAGAAGAATACCAGCTCAAAAGCTTGATAATATATTTGACAGAATCATAGAAGAAAACTTTCCCAATCTAAGGATAAAAACTCTATGAAGATAAAATATTAGAGAAAACCAAATAGACTAGAATTCACAAAAACTTTGCTTGCCACATAATAACACATTAAACATACAGAATAATGTAGGAGCTACAAAGGAAAAAGACAAAATAAATTATAAAGGCAAACCCATCAGAATAACAACCAATTCTCCAACAAAAGCTAGCATATCCTGGAAAGATAAATAATAAGAAATCACAAATGCCAGCCTAGACTATAATACCCAGAAAAAAAAAAAAAAAAAAAAAAAAACTCCATCACCATATATAGAGTGAACAAGGTGTTCCATGAAAAAATCCAACATGAACAGTATTTATCCACAAATTTAGCCTTACAGAAAGCATTAGAAGAATAAATCCAAACTGACAAAGGTAAATACACCCAGGAAGTCACAAGCAATACATAATCCCACAGAAGGAAACCTCAAAGAAGAAATACAGACACACAAACTGCCACCAAAAATAACAATCACTGGTCATTAATATCCCTTAATATCAATGAACTCAACTCACATATAAACAGATGAAAACTAACATAATAGATACAAAAACAAAATTCATTCTACTGCTGCATAGAAAAAAAAACACAGTTCAACTTCAAAAAGTTAGGGTTGGGAAAAGCTTTTTCAATCAAATGAACTCAAGAAACAAGCTGATGTAGCCATCCTAACTTCTAACAAAACAGACTTCAAACTAAACTCAAACAAAGCAAATTAGGAACAGCATTCCTTCTTCATCTCAGAACAAAATTTATCAAGAAGAAATCCCAATCCTGAACATTTATGCCCTTAATACAAGAGCACCCACATATGTGAAAAAAAATAATTCTAACAAGAGCACCCATATATGTGAAAAAAATAATACTAAAACTTAAACTTTATATCTAAATCTACACACTATTGTGGAAGATTTAAATACTCTACTCTCACCAGTAGATGGGTTTTCCAGATAGAAACTAAACAAAGAAATAGAGAGCTAACAGATATTATAATTCAAATAGGCTGAACAAATATATAGAGACAGAACATTACACCAAAATACCAAAGAATATACCTTCTTCTTAGCACTACATTGGACCTGCTCTAAAATTGACCACACAGTCATAAAACAAATATGAATAAGTATAAAAAATTGAAATAACCCTTGTATCCTATCAAATCACCATAGACTAAAGTTAGAGTCCAACAACAACACAAACCACCAAAAGCCAATAATCTCAGAAAAACTGAGTATCTCTCATGTAAACACTCATAAGTAAAAAACAAAAGATGCCCTATAATTTAATGAAATTAATCCCAATATAAAAGAAAATGGGACATGATAAAAACAATGCTAAGAGGAAAGTTAACAGTACAAGGTTTATAAATGAAAAGTAGAGAAATATCACACAAGAGACTTACCAGCAAAGCTGAAAGCTCTAGAACAAATAGACTCCAATTCTCCCAAAAGAACTAGACAGCAGAAAATAATCAAACCCAAGGCTGAAGTTAATAAAATTGAAACAGAGATCAATACAAGAAATAAGTGAAACAAAATATTGGTTCTTTAACAAAGTCAACAAGATAGAAAAACTTTTATACAAACTAACTAAAAGGCAGAGAGAATATTCAAATTAGTAAAATCAGAAAAGAAAACAAGGACATCACAAAAGATACTAAAGAAATCCAGAGAACCACTAGATCATATTTCAAAAGTCTATATTTCACAAAATTTGAAAACCAAAAACAAATCGACAACTTTCAAGACAAGTATCACTTAGCAAAACTAAATCAAAAGCAAATAAATGGCCTAAATAGACCTATAATGTCTAAGTAAATAAAAGCAATTATTAAAAGTCTCTCAAGCAAAACAATTCCAGTGTAATGTGTCTTTAGTGTAGAATTCGACTAGAATTTCAAAAACTTAATTTGAATACTCCTCAAATTCTTCCACACAATAGAAACAGAAGGAATAATTTCAAACTTTTTTGATGAGGCCACAGTCACACTGATACACAAGCCACAAAAATATATAACAAAGAAAGATAATTACTTTCACCAACTCAACAAGTGACATAGGACTGATCTCTAAAATACATAGAGAAATCAAGAACTAGACCCCAAAACATTGAATGACCGAATCAAAAAATGGGGTTCAGAACTAAAAACAAATGCTCAGCAGAAAAATTAGAAATGGATGAAAGGCACTTGCAAAGGTGCTCAACATTTTTAGCCATCAGAAAAATGAAAATCAAAACATTTTTGAGATACCACCTTACATCTGTCAGATTGGCTAAAATAAAAGACACAAGTGACAGCCTATGATGGAGAGGTTGTGGAGCAAGGGGAACACTCCTCCAGTGTTAATGGCAGTGTAATCTTGTTCAGCCAATCTGGAATGCAGTATGGCAGTTTCTCAGAAAATTGGGAATCAATCTCCCCAGGGATACAGTAATATGAATTCTGGGCATGTACCCTAAAAATACACATTCACACTCCAAAGTCATTAACTCACTATGATCATAGTAGCATTATTTGTAATAGCAAGAACCTGGAAACAACCTAGATGCCCATCATCTGAAGAATGGATTAACAAACTGTAGTACATCTATACAATAGAGTAATATTCAGCAGTAAGAAAATAAAATATTCTAAAATTTGCAGGCAAATGGATGAAATTGGAGAATATCATCCTGAGCAAGGTATCACAAACCCAAAAAGATAAGCAGAGAATATACTCACTCATTAGTGGACTTTAAACATAAGCAAAGCATTCCCAAGCAGCAAACCACAACCACTGAACAGCTTGGAATCTGAAACACCTTGGATTGGTACCTTGTAGCCCATTTCCTCCAGAAGAACACCTGACCCAGTCTTGATGTTGGGGTGAGAAAAGCAGATCTTCCTGGAGTGGATGCTGAACTAAGCCACCTTGGTACCTTGAGACCTCTTGTTCTTGTTGGGAAGGAGATAAGGAGATAGGGAGAAGAGAGAGAGACTAGGAGGGGCAGGAGGGGGAAGAGAGTTTGAACAAGGAGATGTATGGATAAAAGAAATAAGACTTTATTCATAATAAACATATATATATATATAAATAAAATAAAAAAGAAAGATAATTACAGAGCAAATCTCCTCATGAATGTAGATGCAAAATACTCAATAAAAACTGGGAAACTAAACATATCAAAATCATTAATCATGATGAAGTAGGCTTCTTCCCAGAGATACAGGGATTATTCAACATATAAAAATCTGCAAATGACATCCATCATATAAAAAATATCTGAAAAATCACATTATTATCTCATTAGATACTGAAATGGCCTTTGACAAAAATCCAGCATGCCCCTACTCTCTACAATAGTGCTAAGTAACTACAAGTATCTTGTGGTGACTTTAACCAAAAGAGCAAAAGATCTGTATGACACAAATTTAATTAACAGAAGAAAAAATTAAAGGTAATATCAGAAAATAGAAAGATCTCTCATGTTGTTGGATTGGTAAAGTTAGTATAGTAAAATTCACAGCTTTATTGAAAGCAATCTACAAATCAATGCAATCCCCATCAAAATACCAACACAACCCTTCACAAATCGCAAATGAACATTAGTTTACATCATATGGAAATCAAAAGACCCAGTATTGCAAAAAAAAAATTCCTGTTGAATAATATAACTTTGGAAAGAATCAACCTCACTTATATATTAATGGAATAATATTGAAAACCCTGACATTCATTCACATACCTATGATCACCTATGATCATACCTATTTGACTTGACAAAGAGGTAGAAAATACAAGGGAAAAAGATATCTTTTATATTTGATGTACTTTAGAAAAAAGAAAAGTTTTATTACTGTATGGTTTTGGTTTTTTTTTTTGTTTTTTTTTTTTTAGCCATCTTGAATTTTTAGCTTTTTTTTATATTAAGTTTAACATTGAGACATCTGTCCAGAGCAGAGTCAGAGGTGAGAAGATTCCCAGAACCTGGACCATCCATCAGGAGAGTAACTCTCCAGCACTGGTGTCAATTCCTAGGGTCTGATATCAGACTCTCCCTAGAAGACAGGGTTTAGCTATGAGGGGCTTCTCCTGTGAACCCCAAAAGAAAGGGCCTTGTACCACCAGGCCCTACCAACAGGGCAAACTGCTTCAGCAGAGAAGGGCTGGGGATTTAAAATTCAGACCCCCATCCAGAGCAGAGTCAGATATTAAGCAGACCACTTGCTCAAAGGAGACAAGAGACACAAAAGCCCTCTTGCTGCAATTGACTAGGAGGTGACTAATTGTGAACACTGGGTAGATGCCAGTGCAAACATACATATAACAATATAAAGAAAAACAAGGCAACATCAGAAAAAAAAATGGTGGTTATACAACTACAAGACCTGAACAGGGCAATGAAGAGGAAATAGAAGGAAACGACACCAAAAACAACTTTATGAAGATGATTGAAGCCTTCAAAGAAGACATAAAAAAATTAGCTTAAATAAATAGAAGAAAATACAAACAAAAAATTGGAAAAAATGAACAAATTCTTGAAAGAAAACTAAGAAAAGGTAAACCAGAAAATGAAAAAGAACATTCCAGGAACTAAAAACTGAAATAGAAACAATAAGACACAAAATGATTACAAGATGGAAATACAAAATCTGAAGAAAAGAGCTAAAACTATAGATGCAAGCATAACCAACAGAATCCAAGAGATGGAAGAGAGAATCTCTGAAATGGAAGACTCAGTGGAGGAAATAGATACATCAGTCAAAGAAAACACTAAAACTAAAATGCCATAACACAAAATGGAAATCTGGGACACCATGAAAAGACTTAGACTAAGAATAATAGGAATAGAAGAAGGACAAGAATACCAGATCAAAGACATCGATAGTGTATTCAATAAAATCATAGAATAAAACATTCCCAACGTAAGGAAGAAAATGCCTATAAAGATACAAAAAGTTTACAGAACAACAAATAGATATTAACCCTGCCCCAAAAGTCTGCATGCCACATAATAATCAAGCCACAAATCATACAGAACAAAGAAAAAAACTTAAGAGTTACAAAAGAAAAGGGCCAACTTACCTATAAAGGCAGATTCATCAGAATAACTCCTGACTATTCAATGAAAATAGTGAAAGCAAGACGATCTTGGACAGAAATAAGAAAATCACTAAAAGAGCATGACAACCAATACTACTATACCCATCAAAATTATCAATCACCAAAGATGGAGTAAACAAGATATTTCATGACAATGATAGACTGAAACAATACTTATCTACCAATCCAGCCCTCCATAAAGCATTAGAGGAAAAACTCCAATCTAAGGATCCCAGATATACCCATGAAACTACAAACAATTTATAATCACACAGAAGAAAAGCCAAGAGAAAGAAAATATATACAAACTACAACCAAAAATAACAGGAGATATTAATCAGTGGTCACTAATACCCCTTAATATCAGTGGACCCAACTCACCTACAAAAGACATACACTAACATGATGGATACAAAAACAAAAAACATCCTTCTGCTGCACAAAAGAAACACACTTGAACCACAAAGACAGACACAGGCTCAGAGAAAAGGGTTGGGAGAAGATTTTCCAATCAAATGGTACTAAGAAACAAGATGGAGTGGACATCCTAATATGTAGTAGGAGGAGACTTTAAACTAAAATCAATTAAAAGGGACCAAGATGGACATAACTTATTAATCACAGGAAAAAATTATTCAAGAGGAGATTACAATCCTGAATATTTATGCCCCTTATTTAAGGGCACTTACCTATGTAAAAGAAACAGAACTAATGCTCAAATCCCACATCAATTCTCACACCCTAATAGTGAAAGATTTAAATACCCCACTTTACCCTTGGATAGGTCAACCAGACAGAGAATCAACAGAGAAATAAGGAGTCTAACAGAGGTTATTCAAATGGATTTAATAGATATTTACAGAAGCTTCCATACAAATGCAAAGGAATGTATGTATTTTTCAGCATCACATGGAACTTTTTCTAAAATTGACCTCATAATTGATCATAATGCAAATATCAATAGATACAAAAAATGGAAATAATCCCCTCTATCATATCAGACCATCAGGGCCTAAAGTTAGAGTTTGACAACTTCAAAAATAAGAGAGGGCATACCAAGTCATGGAAACTAAACATCACTCAACTCAACCACCTCTGGGTCAAGGAAGAAATTAAGGATGAAATCAAAGTCCTCCTAAAATTTAACAAAAAATGAATCTGCAACATACCCAAATTTGTGGGACACAATGACAGCAATCTTAAAAGGAAAATTCATAGCACATGATGCCTATATGAAAAACCTAGAGAAATCCCACACTAAAGAACTAACAGCTCATCTGAAATACTTAGAACAATTAGAAGCAAACTCACCAAGAATGAGTAAAGGTCAAGAAATAATCAAATTTAGAGCTGAAATCAGTACAAGGGAAACTAAAAGAACAATAAAAAAAATCAATAAATCAAAGAGTTGGTTCTTTGAGAAAGTCAACAAGATACATAAACCCTTATCCAAACTAACCAAAAAGCAGAGCGAGAGTGTTCAAAACAACAAAATCAGAAATTAGAAGGGGGAACATAACTCCCAGGAAATCCAGATAATTGACAGGTCATACTTTGAAAATCTATACTCCACAAAAATGAAAACCTAGAAGAAATGGGCAGCTTTTTGAACACGAACCATTTACCAAAATTAAATCAAGATCAGATTAAACACCTAAACATACCTATAAACCAAAATTGAAGCTGTCATTAAAAACCTCCCAAGTAAAGAAAGCCCAGATCCAGATGGTTTCAGTGTATAATTCTACCAGGAATTCAAACAAGAATTACTATCATTACTTCACAAACTGTGTCACACAGTAGAAACTGAAGGAATATTACCAAATTCTTTTTATGAGGCCACAATTACCCTAATACCCAAGCCAATCAAGACACACAAAAAAGTAGAATTACAGACCACTTTCCCCCATGAATATTGATGGTAAAATTCTCGATAAAATTTTAGCAAAAATTATAAAAATACATAAAAAATATCCTCCATGACCAAGTAAACTTCATCCCAAATGCAGGAATGGGTCAACACACTAAAAACCATAAATGTTATCCATCCTATAAACAAACTAAAGAAAAAAAAACACATGATCATATCCTTAGACACTGAAAAAGTTTTTGACAAAATCCAGCACTCCTTTATAAAAAAAGTCCTGCAGAAATCAGGAATACAGGGAAAACATCTCAATATAATAAAAGTAATTTACAAGAAGTTGACATCCAACATCAAACTAAATGGAGAAAAACTCAAAGCAATCCCACTAATTCAGGAACTAGAGAAGAATATCCTTTCTCCATTTATCAATTCAATATAGTTCTCAAAGTTTTAGCCAAAGCAATAATAGAACAAAAGGAATTTATGGGGATACACATTGGAAAAAAAGAAGTGAAACAACCTCTATTTGCAGATGATAAAATTGTATACATAAGTGACCACAAAATTGTACCAGGGAACTTCTACAGCTGATAAACACCTTCAACAATACAGCAGGATACAAGAATAACTCAAAGAAATCAGTAGCCCTTCTTTATACAAAAATAAGAGGGTTGAAAAAGAAATAAGGGAAACAGCAGCCTTTATAATAGTTACAAACAGCATTAAATACATTGGAGTAACTATAACCAAAGAAATAACAAATCTATTTTACAAAGACTTTAAATAATTGAAGAGGATATCAGAAAATGGAAAGCTCTCCCATGTTCCTGGATTGGTAGGATCAACATAGTAAAAAAGGCGATTCTACCAAAGGCAATCTACAGATTCAATGCACTGCCCATCAAAATCCCAACACAATATTTTATGGACCTTGGAAGAAGAATACTCAACTTCATTTGGAAAAACAGGAAAGCCAGGACTGCCAAAACAATTTTGCTCAACAAAAGAACCAGAGGAAGCATCACCATCCCTGACTTCAAGTTATATTGTAGAGCTACAATAATAAAAAATGCCTGGTACTGGCATAAAATCTGACTTGTGGATCAATGGAATTGAATGGAGGATCTAGACATTAACCCAATAACCAATGAACACCCAATTTTTGACAAAGGGGCTCAAAATATTCAAAGGAAAAAAGATAGTATCTTTAACAAATACTGTTGGCATAGCTATTTGGTAATGTGTAGAAAAAATGCAAATAAATCCAAGCCTGTCATTCTGGACAAAACTGAAATCCAAGTGGATCAAAGACATCAACATAAACCCAACCACACTGAATTTGATAGGAGAGAAAGTGGGAAATATCTTCCAATGCATTGGCACAAGTGACTACTTCCTAAATATAGCACCAATGGCACAGACACTAAGAATAATAATCAATAATTTGGACCTCCTGAAACTGAGAAGCTTCTGTAAAGCCATGGACACAGTCAATAGGACAAAATGACAGCCTACAGGATGAGAAAATATTTTCACCAACTCTACAAGTGATAGAGGACTGATCTCTGAAACACATAGAGAACTCAAGAAACTAGAGCCAAAAATTCTGAATATCCCAACCAAAAAATAGGGTTCAGATCTAAAATGGGATTCTCAGCAGAAGTGTTACAGTTGGTTGAACAGTTGAAAAATTCAACATCTTTAGCCATTAGAGAAATGCAAATCAAAACAACATTGAGATACCATCTTATACCTATCAGATTGACTAAGATAAATGACATAGATGATAGCTTATGCTTGAGAGGATGCAGAGCGAGGGGAACATTCCTTCATGGTTGGTGCAAGTGTAAGCCTGTTTAGCCATTCTGGAATGCAAATATGGCATTTTCTCAGAAAACTGGAAATTAATCTCCCCAACGATCCAGCAATACCACTACTGGGCATATACACTAAAGATGCACATTTGCACTCCAAAGGCATTAGCTCTACTATGTTTTTAGCAGCATTATTCATAATAACAAGAACCTGGAAGCAACCTAGATGCCCCTCAGCTGAAGAATGGATTGACAAACTGTGGTACATCTACAAAATGGAGTACTAATCAGCAGTAAGAAAAAATAATATCCTAAAATTTGCAGGCAAGTGGATAGGTTTGGAGAATTTCCTCCTGAGTCAGGTATCTGAAACCTAGAAAGATAAGCAGGGGATGTACTCACTCATTAGTGGACACTACACAAAAAAGCAAAAAGCAAAGTGAAGAGAGTAAACTTAGCTCAAAAAATGCCATTTTGCATTGTAGTAGCCATAGAGATAAAAACGAGTTCAGTTCCACATTCCTGGGAGGAGCTTGCTCAGTTCTAGAAGAGAATGAGCTGGACACCTGGATGATCCAGGTGGGATCCAGGACTATAAGGAGTCTTCCATTTTAGAGAACTATGTTAAACTAAAGTGGACAGAGCCCTGAAAATGATTCCCTCACCCAGTTCCCAGAGACCACAGCTAGAAACTGCTGTTCACTGAGCGGTAGCATGACCTCAGTTCTGACTGCAGAATCCATACAACCCTGACCCTGCTATTCGACCACCAAATGCTCTAGTCAAAATACACCACCATCATTCCTAGGCCCAGATTCAAGGAGAAATTCTGCAGATTATCTGTTAGCACACAACCACATAATAGAGTAACCCCAAATTTTGTTTTTTCCCTTTAAAAGTGGCTGTTAAACTCCGCTCAGGAGCCCCTCCTGATCTTGCTATGGCAAGAGCTGGTCTGGGTTTCCTGTCATGGCTTGTATTTACCTAAATAAACCTTGCTATTGCATTCCGCTGTTTCCTTGTCTAGTGTCTCCGGGACCACAACTTTGGGCATAACAAAAGCATGTCTAAGCTGCAAATGACAAACACTAAACAGCTTGGGATCTGAAGCACCTTGGACAAGCAACTTAGATCCCATTCCGTCCACAGGATCACCTGACCCAGTCTTGATGTTGAGTTGAGGAACATCGATCTGCCAGGAATAGATGCTGAACTAAGCCATACTGAGACCTCTGGAATTCCTGCCCATGCTGGGGAGGAGATAAATGATATGGAAAAGAGAGAATGACTGGAAAGTAGCTTGAACATAGATATACACGGATTAAAAATTTGACGTTATTCATGATAAAAAAGAAAAAATGTTTAATATTGATTTTCAAAAACAGTAAACAAACATTGCATCTTCCACTAATAGTGTTGCCAAAACTAGATAGATAATGTAGAAGAATGCAAATATATCCATATTTATCACCCTGCACAAAAGTCAGTGGATTAAAGAGCTCAACATAAACCCAGTTACACTGAACTTAATAGAAAAAAATGTCAGGGGGTAATATGCTAGAATGCATTGACACAGACAGACACTTTCTAGGTATAATACCAGTTATTATATCACAGACATTATGAACAACAATTAATAAATGGGACCTCCTCAAACTGATAAGCTTCTATAAAGCAAAGGACATAATCAATAAGTCAAAATGACAGCCCAGAGATTGGGAAAAGATCTTCACCATCCCTACATCAAGCAGAGGACTGCTCCATAAAGTATATAGAGAATTCAAGAAACTAAAAGAAAAAATTAAATAATCCAATAAAAAATGGAGTTCATCAGCTGTAGAAGTTCCCTGGTAGAATTTTGTGGGTCATTTATATATACAATTATGTCATCTACAAATAGAGATAATTTCATGTCTTCTTTTCCAATTTGTGTCCTCTTAATCTCTTTTTTTCTTATTGTTTTGGCTAAAACTTAGAAAACTATATTGAATAGATAAGGGCAGAGGGTACAGCCTTGTCTAGTTCCTGATTTTAGTGGGATTGCTTGGAGTTTCTCTCAATTTAGTTTGATGTTGGCCATTGGCTTTTTGTAAATTGTCTTTATTATACCTGGGAATTTTGCCTGTATTCTTGATGTCTCCAGAACTTTTATCAAAACAACTTTGGGATACCACCTTATAACTGTCAGAATGGCTAAGATCAAAAATACAAATGACAGCCTATGCTGGAGAGTTTATGTCCTCCATTGCTGGTGGTAGTGTAAGCTTGTTCAGCCACTCTGGAATGCAGTATGGCAGTTTCTCAGACAATTGGAAATACCACTATTATATATATCCTAAAGATGCACATTTACAACCCAAAAGTATTAGCTCAACAATCTTTTATCAGCATTATTTGTTATAGCAAGAGCCTAGATACCCCTCAACTCAGGAATGGACTGACAAACTGTGGTACATCTACACAATGGAGTAATACTCAGCAGTTAAAAAAAAATGATACCCTAAAATTTGCAGGCAAATGGATAGATTTGGAGAATTTCCTCCTGAATGAGATCTCATAAACCCTGAAATATAAGCAGCGTATGTACTCACTCATTAGTTGACGTTAAGCAAAAACATTCTTTTTTCATTGATAGATGATAAGTAAATAAAGTGATTTAAAACAAACACAAAAACAAAACAAAACACAACTTCTGGTTTGTCTGTACAAGGATTACCTAACAGAAATTTGTAGTAGCCATAGTGCATCTGTGGGCATTAGATGTGACCTACTGTGCTTTCTTTATCTATAGCTGAGTCTAATTTGGCTTGAGGAGATTTAGATTTTATTTTTTATGTTTCAAGTATTTTAGAGAAAAGAGAAATTTTATTACTGTATGGGTATTTTTTATCTATTTTGAATGTTTTGCCTTTTTATATAAAGTTTGATATTGATTTTTAAAAAACAATAAAAAAATAAAATTAAAAAACAAAAATAAAAATGGAACACAGAGCTAAACAGGGAATTCTCAACAGAAGAATCTCAAATGGCAGAAAGACATTTAAGAAAGTATTCGATATCCATATTGATCAGGGAAATATCAATCAAAATGACTCTGAGATACCATCTGACATCTGTCAGAGTGGCTAAGATCAAAAACACTTATGATAGCCTATGCTTGAAAGAATGTAGAAAAAGAGAAACATTCTTCTACTTTTGTGGGAATGTGATCTTTTATAGCCACTCTGAAATCAGTAAGGTGGTCTCAGAAAAATGTGAATTAACCTTCTTTGAATCCAGCAATAACACTATTGAGCATTTACCCAAAAGATACTCAACCAGAGCATAATGACACTCACTAAACTATGCTTGTAGCACCTTTATTCATAACAGCCAAAACCTAGAAACAACCTAGATGTCCTTCAACAAAAGAATGAATAAAAAATTTTGATACATTTACACAAAGCAGTATTACTCAATGGTAAAATAAATCTACTGACATTAAGAAATTTGGAGGCAAATAGATGGAACTAGAAAATGTCATGCTGAATGAAGTAACCTAGACCCAGAAAGACAAACACAAACCTATATCCAATGACTGAGGCAAAAAGAAGCAGACTCCTACAACCCAGCACTTGGCCAAACTCCTGGAGTTCATTTGAAGAGAGGGAGGAGCAAGTAGGGGAGCAAGAGGATTAAAGAGCATGATGGAAAAATGCACGGGGACAGGTGTAGTGAACTAATGCAAGCTCAAGGACTCTGGACTGACAGGTGGAGTGACTGCATGGGACCAAACTCAGCCCTCTGGATGAGGGAGACAGTTGCACTGATCCAGCTGATAATGGGCCCCGAGGTATAGGACCAGGAATTATCTGGAATACAAGAACTGGCTTTTTAGAGCCCATTCCCTGTGGTAGAAATCCTTGCCCAGCCTTGATGCAGCAAGGAAGAGATGGGCCCTCCCTCTGTTTAGTATATTAGGCAGAAAAGACTACTTAAGTTAGGCATTATTCCCTTTGAGAAATAAATGGTAGGTGGAGTTGGGGAGAGGGAGGTGCTTGTGGGAGAAAGGAAGGGAGAGAGAACAATGGAAGTTATATAAAAGTAATTTTATTAATAATTAAATAATTTAAAAATAAAAAATGGGGTTCGGAGTTAAACAGGGAATTTTCAAGAGAGAAATTTCAATTAGCTAAAACGCACTTAAAAAAAATTTCAACACCCTTAGACATCAGAGAAAAGCAAATCAAAATATCTCTCAAACACTATCTTGTACTTGTCAGACTGGATAAGATCAAAACCAAAAATGACAGCCTGTGCTAGAGAGGATGTGGAACAAAGAGAACATTCCTCCATTGTTGTTGGGAATGTAAACTTGTATAGCCAATTTGGAAATTAGCATGGTGATTCCTCAGAAAACAAAAAAATTAAACTGCTCAATGATCTAGCAGTATCACTATTGATCATGTACCCAAAGGATATACATTTTTACCCCAAGGGCATTATCTCAACTATGTTCATAACAGCATTATTTGTAATATCCAGAACCTGGAAATAACTTAGATACCCTTCAGTTGAAGAATGGATTAAAAATTGTGGTACGTTTATACAATGGAGTATTACTTGCAGTTATAAAAAAACATAATTTGAAATTTTCAGATATATACTGAGTAGTATATACATATTCATAAGTAAATTTTAGAAAAAGCAAAGGATAATCAAGCTACAATCTACAAACCTGTAAAAAACTGATAGTTTGAAATTTTTAGATGTATATGAGTGGTATATACTCAATAATAAGTAAATTTTATACATAAAGCAAAGGGTAATCAGGCTACAATCCAGAAACCTGAGCAACTAGGTAACAGGAGAATCTTGAGAGACATCCATGGATACTCCTTAAAGGAGAAATAGAGAAAATCTCCTGAATTAATTGGGATCATATGATCATGAGGGGAACAAGCAAGAAGAGGTGGGAAAAGATCATGAAAGAGATGGTTTATGGGGAGGAGCAACACAGGAAGAGAACAAAAAAAAATAGATATCTTAATAGAGGCAGCCATTTGGGGGTCAGAGAAAAACCTGGTACTAAGGAAACATCCATGAAATCACATAATGTCCCCAGCTTGGTCTGTAAACAATAGTAGAGAGGGTCCCTAAACAGGACTTTCCCTATAATTAAATGAATGACCACCCTAATTTCATTAAAGAACCTTTATCCAGCAATGGAAAGAAGCAGAAGTAGAGATTGATAGCTAAGCACAGCATTAATATCCAGGTCCAGCTAAAGAGAGAGAGAAAAGGGAGTATATGTGCAAAGGGATCAGGATCACAGAGAAGGCTGATCTGAGCTACTGGGAACTCTCTGACTCTGAAATGACAGCTGAGGAACCTTCATGGAAAAAAACTAAACCCAATAAATGGAGATGACAGTTGAATGGTGTTTGCAGTTTGTAGAGTCTCTACAGTAGGACCAAAGTTTATCTTGGTGCATGAACTGACATCTCAGATCCCAAACCGTACAGAGGAACATTTTAGCCAGTCTTAATACTGGGAGGAGGAACTGGGACCTACCTCAACTGGATATGCCAGATGGAAGTTACTCACTTACCCGTGGGATTTATTGCCCTCCCTGAAAAGTAGATGGGTGGATATAATAGGCAGATGCTGAAGGGAGAACTGAAAGTTGGGTAGGGAGGGAGAGCCATGGTGGGTATGGGAAAAAATGTTTTAAATAAAAATAAAGATATAAAAACAATATATCAGGGCATGCTTCATAGCCAAATGTATTGTCTCACATGACTATAGACATTTAAAGCCTGCTTTGTTCCTTTTACTCAGAATAATACAAATTACACATGTTTAGCTCATTTTTGCCTCAGAGCAAATTCAAACTAGATGAAAGGCCTTTGCAAATATAAGTTTAAAATATTACAGTTATGCACAAGAACTGAGTTCCAGATGTAATCTACCAAGATTACTAATACAAATCACCCTAAGAAAAGCATGCTATTTTTCACTTGCCAGTTCAGTGCACAATAGACCTATGTACAAGAAAACTTTGGATACTGTGTGTGGTGGAAATGCTCTCTGTATGATGTAAATAAACTGGTTTGGCCTTTGTGGAGCACTGTAGAAGTGGGTGGAGAATCAGAGGACAGATGGGTAGAAGGAGGGTGGAGTTAGTCAGTTTCCATCCGACCCCCGAGGAAGAATCATGTAAGGAATACAGGTGTGCCACAGGCCGGGACACGTCATTAAAAAAGCCCGACAGTCACTGCCTAGTGTAAAAGTCTGCTTTTATGACTCTGAAAGAATTCAAGTCTTATAATTTTGCTTTGTCCAGAGAATTTTGTTTTGTGTACACAAGTTGTTCACTGTAGAGAGTTGTGGTAGAAGATTATATAGCAAGGAAGAACTAGATAGGTAAATTTCTCTTGCTAGTTAGTAGATTCTTCCTGGGACCCTGAGAGAAATTCTTTGGGGCTGGACCTTAAAGGCCTTAGTTACCTATGTATCTAAGTTTGCTTTTTTCTGTTTGGTTTTTATTTTTTTGTTTTCATTTTTATTGTTGTGTTTGATTTTTGATTCCATCTCTCAAGTCCAGTTTGGGCTATTCATATATTCTTGGACATAAGTATTTCACTTACCAGAAGAAACACTTTTAAAGAAAACTGACTTACTTTCTATCACCAGCTGTCAATTGTCAAAAAACTTCATGACTAGGTATGAGGTTTCATGTGTACCCCATCTCCATCCTGGGATGTGACCTTGCTTGATTTTGCATGGGGCTTGGTCATACTTGGTCAATGATTGTGTATTATTGATGGCAAGTGTGTGGGGAAAATGAGAATGTAGAATTCTCTGTTCTTTTTTACATAAAACAAAGTCTTTTTATCCATGTATCCCCTTGCTCCCCTTCCCTTCCCTATTCAGATTCCTCCTGGTCAGCCTTCAGCCTCTTTCCTCCCCATCCTCCTATACCCTCACTAAAAAGGGCAAGAAGTCCCAAAGTGGATCAGCTCAGCATCCACTCCAGGCAAGTCTGATTTCCTCATCTTAATATCAAGACTGGGTTAGGTATTCCTCTGGAGGGAATGGGCTCCAAAGTGCCAGCCCACACACAGAAATACACTCTTATCCCTCCCTTCAAAGATCCATATACTTTACATATCAGTGGACAGTTGTCTATCCTTGCAAGGCCTAGCTCCTTTTAGAGATGATTCCCCCAGTGGCTATTCTTGAGTCAGTTAGCTCCCCAAATCTCCAGCCAGCCATCACTGTAGAAATTTTCCTCATAATCCCTATCCCCTTGCTCATACAGACTGTCTTCCCCCACTCTCAGCTGGACCAGGAGCTCAGCCCAGTGCTCATCCATGTATCCCTGCCTCTACCTTTATTTGTTGTTGGATGTAAGTTCTGTGATGACACTTACGATGGTTATTTATTTGATTATAGGGGAAGTCCTGTCTAGGTACCTCCTTCACTATTGGTTGGAGACCTAGCCAGGAGTATCCTGTGAGTTGTTGGAGGTTTCCCTAGCACCTGATCTCTTTTCAACCCCTCACTGGCTTCCTCTATTAAGATCTCCATCTCTTTTATTCTCCCTCTTTTTTGCTTCTCTCACTCATCTTATTCTCTCATGATTTGTTTCCACCTCTTTTTGGTTGCAGCCCTTTATGCTTTCAATTGGCTAAGGAGATCTTCTCTGTTTCTCTTCATAGGGAAATGCCTGTACTTCTTTCTTATGTTTCTTATGATCCCAAGCTATTCAGGGATTGTGGTTTGCAGCTTGGGTGGTCTTTATTTTTTGTCTAAAGTCCATTTATGAGTGAATTCATCTTGTGCTAATATTTCTGGGATGTGATATCTTGCTCAGGAGGATATTCTTCAACTCTATCCATTTGCCCGCAAATTTTAGGATTTCATTTTTTTTTATTTTGTTTATGAGTAGTGCTTCATTGTGTAGATGTACCATAGTTTATTAATTCATTCTTCAGTTAAGAATGTAGTTTGCCTCCAGATTCTTGCTATTATGAATAATGCTGCTATGAATGAACATAGTTGAGCTAATGCCTTTGGGGTGTGAATGTGAATTTTTTGGGTATATGTCCAATTGCTGGATCCTTGGGGAAACTGATTTCCACTTTTCTGAGAAACAATCATATTGCTTTCCAGAGTGGCTGTACAAGTTTATACTCTCACCATCAATGGAAGAGTGTTCACTTTGTTCCATATCCCCTCCAGCATGGGCTGTCATCTGCATTTTTGATCTTAGCCATTCTGACAGGTGTAAGGTGGTATCTCAAAGTTGTTTTGATTTTCATTTCGAATGGCTAAAGATGTTGAAAAATTTTTCAAGTGACTTTTAGACACTTGTTATTCTTGTGCTGATAATTCTCTTTTCAGTTCTGAACACCATTTTTTAATTGGGTTACTTTGTTTTTTGGGCTCTAGTTTCTTGAGTTCTTTATATATTTTTGTGTTCAGTACTAGAAAAAATTTATTGGTTCTTCATACTGCTATCTGAATATTTGTGACAGAGTAGGCAGAAAAAAATGATAGCAAGAGGTATGAGTGAAGAGGCATCCAACTTGCTTTTATGTTGGAGATGTCTGTCTCTTAGAGAGCTGAGAAGGCTTGAAGAACATTTGCATCAGTTTCCTGGAGGAGCAGAGAAGGCAGGTTACTAGCAGAAAAAAAATTATTCAACTTTTGCCCTATAAATAGGACTAGTCGTGGAAAGAGTGATAAGTACCAGATAAAAAAAAGTGGAAAAGTGCCTTGATTGTATAGAAAAGGCAAGGGTGAATAAAAGAGGCATAAGAGCATATGTGCCCTTTATTGAGACATCTTGGATAACCAAGTTTCACTTGCTGGGCAGGTGCCTACTTCAGAAATTCTCAGGAACTTGTAAATGTGAGAGAAGGGATATTCCAGGATTCTGGTTGTCTGACAAGAAGGTTGAGTCTGTGCAGGAACCAGTAAAGATTTGAAGAAGAGCTGAAAGCTGAAATATATATGGAAAACAGCTTTAAGAAATGTACATTTTGTTGTGTCATAGCTCCTGGTTAAAAGGTATGAGCATTTTTCAGTGCCTTGTTTCAGCCCATGAAACACGTTTTTAAATCTGTAACCAAAAAAATTTACTAAGTAGAAATGGTTAAGTTAGAGAAGGAATAGAGAGGCTTTTATATTCTCTCTAATGTTAAATTTTTGGTCCAAGGTGAACTGTGTATGTTAGCTCTAAGAGGATAAGAATTGTGATTTTTATGTAGAGATCTAAGAAGGTAGTTAAAACAAAACCTAGTTGTAAAATGACAGAGGTCTGAGAAAAATAAATTACACTTACAGTTAACAATTAGAAGTAAGAGAGATTTTACCTGCTGGTTACCTGAGCATCTATGCCTCCATGTTTGCTGAGGGCATAGGTCTCAGAGAAAGTCTGTCTTAGGTTGTCTTCAGCTGCCAGAAGATCTGACAATTAATACGAACTCATAAGAAAAGATAGCCTATCTGTCTAGGCAAGGGTGAGACAATAAATTGTTTAGGATCGTCTTGTCCATACTCTAAAGGGGGCCTTGGCAGCAGGTGTGGTGAGAAGCAGCTCTCAGCTGGTATTGCCATCTTGGAGCAGGTTCTAGGTCGGGGTTGCTCTTTGCTCATTGATCTTTTTGGAAGTATAGAATGCTTTCAGGTCTATCTCTTATAAAAAGCTTTTAAAATGAACATTTCTAAATGTCATATTCTGAATATCTCTGAGCATTTGAGAACTATCTTTCTATAAGGTACAAATGACTGACCACCAAACCTGTCTTCTCTAATAGTCTAAATTTATTCATTGGCAACTTTGGGCGAAGGGAGTTTTTTGACTTAGCCTTTCAATGTGTCTCAGGGCAAGGGCAGACATGTTCTTTTCTATAGCTTCTTCAAGCTAAATGGTTCCTTGTCATCAGGCTTTAAATAGCTGAAAGGGTAAGAAGACTGCAGAAATGATTTTGGTAGGTCTGCTGAATAAACATTTTCTGGGGCGAAAATCAGACTAGGACAATGTAGTAGAATTATGATATGTTGAAAATATTTCTCCCTTCTACTGTTTAAATAAAAGCAGATTCTCCAGAGGGAGACAGGAAGTGTGGGTGGGGCTGCCAGACTAAGAAAACTCTAGAAACATCTCAGAGCAGAGCATAGGTGCCTCAGAGATACCAGAAGACATAGAGAAAAGAAGTTGAAATACTACTGAGAAAAGGCACTCAGCCACATGCTGAACAAGATAAGAATCATGGGATGAGTTAAGATGAAGGAGTTATCAAGTTATATACCTGGGTCCTATGTCAATCAGAATAAAATTAATATAAATATCTACATGTTTCTGTGGTACTGCAGTCTGCAAGTCTGCAGGTCTGCAGGTCTGTGGACCTGAACCACAGTCTAGACAGGCCAGAAACTTATTACTACAGAATAATTTAAAGATATGCACTCATCCCAGGAGAGCATTGGAGGTGAGTGGATCAGATTACACGACCTTTGCCAGGAGCAAAGATGATATATATATTTTTTTGCAAAGTAAACAAACATATAATCAGGTACATTTAAAATTAGGATAGAACTTGGAAACAGAAAAGTTTGCAAAAGCAGGTGACAGGTACCCAAGTTGTGCTTGAAAACAAACTCAGAGACTGTGAGGTGAAAACAATGTCTGGTCACAGAGCTCTAGGGGGCCATCCTAGAACACTGGCATGTGGGTAGGGCAGCACCTAATGCAAGCCAGGTGAAGTGAGGTTGACCAATGTAAGGTCTTGGAATGACCCAAACATTTTAATCTCTCAGGTGTCCTCTTGAGAAATCATGAGCTGGCCAAATGACCAAGCTGTCATGCTGTCTTAGGTTTATCATGTAAAGCTGACAGAGATTCTGAAGGGCTTTACCTGAAAGGACTGAAAGTCCAAGATAGAATCCAGCAAACTGGATTACAGCGAGTCCAGAGACAAAAATGTGTATATAGAGAGAAATGAATGTAGATGCTAACTGAAGCTCTCAGAGGGCATTGCTTACTGTTTTGAAGGTTCTCTTAGGAAATCTTAGCAAACAGCCTTTAGGCAAGAAAAAGTGCTAAGAAAATACCTCCCAGGTTTTAGCATCAAAGTAATGTGATGATAAGGCATTTAACAGGTGTGGCTGACAAATGTCAATAGATGGAGAGAGGCCTCATGCTACGGTGGTAATTTGGCAGGAGACACTTAGACTGGGTATACATGAAAATACTTTATTATTATTGAGAAAGAGAGGAGGGAGAGAGAGGAGGGAGAAGGGAAAAGAGAGGAGAGGGAGTCGGTTGAGGAGCATGCACTCTAGCAGAGCAAGAAAAAGGAAGGACTAAAAGAGAGGGTTAAGGGTGGGAATCCTTCTTAAATGGATTTTGATGTCAGAAGTAAGGGCAGGACCAGGTCAATTGCCATTGGCGAGAGTGGTTTCAAGGGCTAAGACAGAATCTTAACATATACAACTTTTAATTATCTGTGCAATATGTTGCAAATAACGCCTTAAAAGAAAATTTGTCATGTCAAGCATATTTGCCAGCATTTATAAATTGTTTTGAAATAATCCATACATATATGTATGGTGTCACATCACCCTGATTTGTTTTTAGCTTAGTTTGTATTGTTAAAAAATTGTTACCTATTGTGGAAAGTTCTTCTTTGTTGGTTCATCTATCTCTTTTGAAGCATAGTCCCACTAGGTATCCCTAGATGTCCAACGTACATAAGTGTTTTAGAACCACAAGTTTAGCATTAGATGTACAAACCACAAGTTTAGCATTAGATGTACAAATTTAATGTATAAATTAATACTCTGTGGGGCCAATGCCAGCATCTTTTCCAGCTGTGCTGCTTTTTCTTATGTAGATACACTGTAATTTGTAACTAAATATCAGATATTTCAGGAAGCCTGAAAAAAATGGAATTGCTTTTGGATTGTAGAAATTGTGTTTTGTGTTTGATCCTGATAGATATTTTTGTGAATCTTTATAGAACAAGATTTTTTTAAGAAGATGGGGAAGAACACAGAAAAATGCAACCTTAAACAATGTCCTATGATTACAGCTTCTCTTAGACTCATCAGAAGTTTCTTTGTGCAGTGGAAGGCAGTCAAAGCAGAAACACATACTCATCAAAGCTCTGAGAATAAATATGAATGAGCTGCTCTGTCATGTACTGGAATCTCAGATAATCTTTTTCCACATGTCTCAGGATCACATGTGAAATAGAATGATAAGATCCAGAGGTTGACTGAGACCAAGATATATTAAATGTCCCAGTATTGCAGGATTGTCTGTTGGTGAATAAACAGTCCATACTGGCCTATCATGCCCTTCCTTTAGAGGACTTAGTTCAAAGATAGGGCTGTGTCCATTATACCAGATCTTGATAAGAATCTTATTCAAAAGCTCTATGTATTTATCTTTGAGATATCATTATATCATTGGCATAGTTTCTTAGTCATATTTCACTGTGTATTTCTAAGCACCAATAATAGATAAACTCTGGAGTCAAAAATTTCCTGTGGTTATGGTAGCCAGCTCTTTCTACCAGATATTGGAAGCAAGAGTTTAGCATTGATGGAACAAGTAAAAGTTGTTCTTGCCTTAAAGACAGTCTCCTTTATAGTAATCATTAAAATTGCATTTTCTTGATAACGTCAAGCCTTCAACATTAAGATATTTATTCACAGTTTTTTCCTTATCTACTTAGTTTTGGCATCAGTCACCTAGGGAGTAAGGTCTGGCTTCCAAAACCCAATTAAACCCAAATAGTTAAATGATAGCAAGAAATATGCTGAAAATTGTGTTGTAAATACATGGGAAAGGACAACAGATATCTTGGTCCTCATCTTGATTAAAATAAATTTGACCATTAATATTATGAAACATAAAATAAATATTCAGACTAATAAGATGAAAGACCTATGTTTCCAACTGAAAAACTTAGCCTCATATTCTATTGTTGTTTTAAAGACAGAGTCTAAGTACCATAGTGGAGCAGAAAGCTCAGGCTAGTTCTGACTGGGCCTCAAATGTGCTGACACTATAAGAATGCACCACCATGACCTGCAGCAACTATTTTTAAAAGATAAAAGTCTATAAAGCTAAGCCCTTTCAAAGTAGTTGTTTTCTTGTCAATATGCCAAACTATTCCAGGCTTTAGAACCTCCACCTATATATACACATAAAAAAATAAATCATGTTTGCTGCATGTTATGAGAAATATGGTATATATTAGATTTAAGAGAAAAATCTCACTTGGCCCATGTTGGTAATTGCTTTAAAATTGTTTTCACAAATTAGCCAAGGCTGGCCTTGAACTGGTAAACTTCCTGCCTCCTCATACTTCAGTAAATCCAACCAGCTTGTGCCACCACAACCAGTAGGGTGTAAAGGGAGGTAAGAAGATAACACAAGTGAAAAGAATGGTTGAGGGACAGAGAGGGAGAACAACAAAACAGATATATTGATAGAGGGAGACATTTTGGGGTTAGGGAAAAACTAGGTGTTATGGAAACTAAGATGACCTCAACTAAGTTTCCAAACTTACAGGAGAGGATGACTGAACTCCCCTTCCCCTGTAATCAAATTGATGACTACTCTCTAATTGTCATCATAGAATCTTCATCTAGTAACTGATGAAAGCAGATGCAGAGATAAACAGCTAAGCACTGAGACATGCTCCCTGTCCATTCAAAGAGAGGGAAGAGGGATTAGAATAGCAAAGGGGCCAAGATCATGATGAAGAAACCCACAGAGACAGCTGACCTGGGCTACTGAAAGCTCATTGACTCTGAACTGACAGATGGGGAACCTGCATGGGACTAAGTAAGCCCTCTGAATGTGAGCCACAGTAGTGTGGCTTGGGAAGCAGATTGTGGGGCTTCTGCCAGTGAGAAAATGATTTAGTTCTAGTGCTTGAACTGGGTTTCTGAAGTCTATTTCCTATAGAGGAACATTTTTTTCAGACTTGATACAGGAAAGGAGCTTCTTATTGCTACAACTTGATAGACTAGACTTTATTGTCACCCTATAGGAGACCTTACTCTTTCTGAGGAGTAGATGGAATGGAGTAGGGTAGGTAAGCTGGTAGGTGAATGGGAGAGGGAGAGACAGGGGAAACTGTGATTAGTAAAATAAAAAAAAACAATTAAATAGAAAAATTAATATAAATATATATATTAAAACTCAGCCAAGTTCTCAATTTTGAGATAGTTTTAATTTAGAGAAATATTTAGCTAAAGAAAAAAAAATATTGATCACATACATATAGAAAACGAATGACTGTGTAATGCATTTGAATTTTAATATTAAAGCCGAATTCATCATGCATTCCTCAGCTCTCTAGAATGTCCTCTGAATAATATTGAGTGTAACTGCTACTAATTCAACATTACTAATGCACTCGATGTATGGACTGAATATCAAAAAGCTTTCTACTTATACAATAAATACATTCACTACAAATAGAAAAGGATCTTACGGTATACTACTTTTTGTCCTTTTGTTATCTATAAAATGAACAGATTGGAAAAGACTATACATTTTTAGTCATCATTTTATTCTAAAAAAATACAGCAATTTTTATTCTGCTATTACTATTCTATGGGTATTGAGACAATTAAAAAAAAAAAGAATAAGAACTTCTTGCCCAGCCCTTTTATCTGCCTCTAGCTTGTTCTTCTTCTTTAGCATACACACACACACACACACACACACACACATACACACACACACACACACACACACATATACATATATATAATATTTATTTTCACAGTAGTTCTTAAATGTCTTTGGTAGCCAAAGTGTTCCTTATGGATATGTAGGTTTTTCTAATATATATTGTATGTCTCTATTTTTTCTCACAAACATTATTCCTGCAAAAGGGAAAGAAAAAAAGCCTTAGGGGTTTTCTTCATCACCTGAAAACTACTCAGAGTTCTTCATTTGATTGTATAATCATGAAAATCATTAACTTCACAGCAACAGCGGAAATTTAATCCCAGCACATGAATAGTATTCTATGACTTTGAAGTTACTTATAACTTAGATGTAACACCCATTCATTTAAATATCATAGAAAAATATACCCACTCCAGGGAACAAATGTACTGCAATCTTGGCCTGATTCTGACAGGTATAAAAGAAATTTAATGAGTGATAAACATTATAAATAAGCATACGGTTGTTCTAAAGAACAAAGTTAATTTTCTGAATATTTTAACTACTGACATTTTGTAGAAAATTTACTTTTTCTTATATTTTATAATTTTTCTAAAAATCTAAGGAAATCTGTCATTGTATATATATATACATATATATATTAAGTATAATACAATGTATGGGAAATAAGTACATTGATTAAAGAAACTAAATTTTAAGAAAAATAAATTTTAAAAAATTATAAAAGAAAATTGAATATAAATTGATGGTTTCCAAAGATTAGAGATCTTAGGTTAGAAAACCACCCAATTTTAAAAGGACTGCTTAAGAAATATTATTTTATGAAAATAAAAAATTAGAAATCTTTCATAACTAAATAAATCTACACCTACACACTTATCTTAATGTATGTTATTCTCTTAACATGAAAATTAAGAGGCAATTCTATTAACTTTTTTAATCAATCTAAGGATGGAAAGTAGAATTATGAAAAATATGAAATGTAAAATGTAAGTGTTAATTACATTCTGACTTGTATGTTAAGAATAAACAGTGCAGAGATAGAAGAACACATTTAGGAATAAAGTAAAATCTGGAGAGTGACTCTAAATAGTCTATAAAAATTTATATATATGTTCCTAATTTCCAATTAAACTCTTTAAACATTTGGAATAAATATATATATTTATATTACTCATTTTATCTATTTTTACCATAATTAAATATATATTACTAAAATATTACAATAGGATGATTAATTTTGCTATAGACAGTATAGTCTTTGTTCTATGAATGAAATGATGCTCATGTGCTAGAGTGTCCTAATTTGTGTTTTTTTAAATCAAACTATACAAGTAAAGCTTATGTGTGATCTTTAGATGTAGAGAAATTTTTTCAGCCCATGACCTTGACTAACAACTCCTGCACCCAAGGCTAAAGAATACTTTGGGGAAGAGGGGGTGGAGAAATGCAGAGACAGAGGAATAGAGTTTGCTGTGATTTTGTATGTCTTAAAAACATCAAAAGCTATTCCATGGATTCCCACCAGTATTTCTACTTAAACATGACTGAAAGGGCGCCATATCAAAAGATAGATTGAGAAAACTCATGAGATTTCAAAGAACTATGGTTCACTACATGGAGTAGGGTTACAATTGTTGTGATAAAATATCATGACCAAACTAACTTTGGGCATTGTTATTTGGCTTAGATTTTCATGTCACTCTTTATTATTGAAGGGAACAAGGATGTGAACTAAACAGAACAGGAAATTTCAGGATGGAGTTTTGCAGAGGCCATAGAGAATTCCTGCTTTCTGGCTTGCTCAGGTTTATTTTAAAAAAAAGTAAATCAAACTCAGGACTATAAGCCTAAGGATTGCAACATCCATGAGGGGCTGGATACTGTTCCCCTCAATTAATAATTAAAAAGATGACCAACAGCTAGATCTTATGAAGACTTTTTTTAATTGCTGTTTCCTCTTTTCAGAAAATGATAGCTTATGTCAAGTCCTATTAGAACTTAAAATTAGATCTAGTGACCTCTTGTGATTTTGAAACACAAACACATCACTAAAAGCCATAACCTTTTCTTTATTGTACTTCCCCAAGATAGCACATTAGCATCAGAGTTATATTATAAACATTTCAAGTTTTAAACTGTCTCACATTCTCTAAAGAGTAAACATTTACAAGTCACAGTCTTTAAAATAGCCATCGCTATTTGAACAAGGGGATACATGGATGACAAATGAGACTTTATTCAAAAATAAACTTAAAAAATAAAAAAAAAACTTCAACATGTTTTAAAACAGTTTCTCAATTATAGGTTTTTGTAAAATCAAAATAATTTAAGTATTTTCTTTTTCAGGACAGACAAACCAGGACATACAGTCAAATTAAACAAGGTCCAAAATTCTTTTTTCTTCCATTCTCACTCTCAAAGCAGGGCCTTACTGTGTGTAGTGGAAACTAGTTTGATCTCCTAATTTGAAGCCCAAGCTGTCTGGAACTCATGGTGATCCTCCAACCTCAGCATTCTAACTACTAGAATCCTAGCACTAACAAACTAATGCATCTGGCTTTCTGTGTCTTCTTATACAATATTCGCCACTAGGACAGGTGGTGTTTTTAGAGAGTCACTCAGTGCCATAGATTTTCTACCACAAAATCTTTTTTGACATACTTGGATTTTTATGAATTATAATGTGAAAATTCTCTCTATGTAAGTAGCACACACACTAAGAACAACAATTAGTAAGTGGGATCTCTTGAAACTGAGAAGCTTCTGTAAGGTAAAGAACACAGACAATAAGACAAAATGACAACCTACAGAATGGAAAAAGATTTTAACCAACCCTGCAAGTGATAGAGTACTGACCTCTAACATATATAGAAAACTGAAGAAACTAGAATCCAAAGCCTTAAAACCCAATTAAAAGATGGGGTTTAGAACTAAAGAAGGAAGCAGAAGAATTAAAAATGTCTGAAAGGCACTTGAAAAATTGCTCAGCATCTTTAGCCATCAGAGAAATGTAAAATCCAAACTTCTGCTGTGTGAATAACTGAATATCCAATATCTAGGATTCACTCCTTACCTTTTTCAAAAGGCTTTAGTCAGTTCTCTAGCTCTATATACACATAGCTCATCCTCTGTGGTCCATCTGGCTCTACTTCGCTGTTGTTGCTCATCTTGGTGTTTGTTGCAAGCTACTGACATCTTCAAAATCCTAGGTCTTTGTCTTCCACCAAGCTACATATTTACCAATAGCCTTTCTCTTCATAGTGTTAAGTCTCAATTTCTCTGCATAATCCCTACAATTCTGGGCCTTCAACTGCTTCTGAGGCTGTAATTACTTTTGTATCTGACCTCATCATGCCTTCAAAATCTACACCACTTTGGTAACTCTTACACTACAAAGTTTAGCTGACATGTCTATATACATATATCCTTGGCCATACCTGGACCAGCTTCTGTATGCTCACTTTCAGTAAACACCATATTTAATCTCAGTGATGCAATTCTCTACTTAATTACAGCTGATTTTTTAGCACCAACTGATCAGCATTTATATTCCCAGCAAAATATAGGTTTTACTTTAGAGTTCCTGGTCTCTTATTAATTATGGCCTGCTTTTTAGTTCCAGCTGACTTGAACTTTCACTCATGGGTTATAGCATACACACAAACACACACACACACACACACACACACACACACACATTCACACATAAATACATACATTCACAGAAACAGAGAGACAGAAAGAGAAACAGACCCAGAGATAGAAAGAGACAGGCTTTCTCTGTCACACACACAAAGTATAATTTTAAAAACAATTTAAAAGAACTTATCTGCATGATTTTTGAAAACTGAACCATAAGATTCTCTGATTAGACACAAAACAAAAAAGCTAAATATCTATAGTACTGATGCATTCTGCCAGATAGTACTTATTAATATATTTTACAGTTTCTATTTGATAATATGTAAATATAAACAAATATCTTTTCTCTCCCTCTTCTCTTCCTCAAAAACTGTTGTCATTCAAAGCTACTTTTAATTCACTGAAATGTGTTTTGTTTTCTCTGGCATGGATGCAAGCAACAACTCTACTGATGTGGCTGTGTTTTACATCTGGCTGCTGGGGCCAATTTAATTTCTGGTCATCTAGCCAGGCAGTAGCTTATCTCCTTTTGCTACTAGCAGAGACTTTATACATCTTCCAGGCATAAACTACACATGAAGAACAACAAAGATGTTTCACAAAATTAAAATAGTAGAATTATAAAACAATGGACATAAATGAATGTTATATCAAGGTTTTGGTTTGTCAACAAAGCTTAAGTGTAATTTTAGGCATTGTTATAAAGTATATAGACACATTATAATTGTTACTTAAAGTTTCATTTTATAGGATGAATTTACACATCTAGACAAATCTGCACATTCTATCATGAACAAGTGTGAGCAAAAATTTCACCATCAAGCAAACTTAAATGGTGGATATTGATTTTAATGTAAATTCATAAATTACTGAACTATGACTCTCTATATTCCAATATACATCAAAGAGTACAACTATTTTGCCCTGTGAATGTTGAACTAGCAGAAGGTTGATTAAAATAAAACAAAAAACTATAATTTGCTTTGTGTTTTTCTGCTCTTAGTAATACTATATACTTAATATGTACCTAACAAATATGTTTATTTTTATATTTAATGAATTATTTTACTGTATATTTATGACTTTCATTACTATTCTACAAATAATTTAAGCAATGAAATTGGCATATAACATTTATACTGATAAGAAGAAAAAGATTTTATTCAAATTGAACTTTATCTTCAAGAGCAAAAGTAGTGATGTAATAAAAGCATAGATAAATAGGATGAATTATGAGAAAATATAGCAAGAATTTTCTGGTCACACCTAGCCCCATAATCGAGACCAGTCTCAAATAATCACACAAAGTCTTATATTAATTTTATGCTATTCAGCCTATGGCTCAGGTGTATTACTTGTTAACTCTTAACTCTTAAATTAGCCTATGATTATCCAAGTTGCTTAGTATCTTTTCTCAAAGGAGCATTTTATCTTTTTTCCTCCATATTACCCTAGCATCTTTACTCTGTTCTTCCTCCTCCCAGAGTTTTCTTAGGCTAGTAGCTCCACCCATAGTTCCTATCTGTATTTTGGCCAATCAGCATTTTATTCAACCAGTAGAAGGGACAAAAATCTATAAGGTACAAAAAATTCCACAGCAGAAAAATTAATCTGATGATAAGAAAATAATAGCATGGTGTGATATAAAGAAATAAGGAACTAATGGAATTCATTTTGTGACTAAAGTAGATAGAGGGATCATTAAGGGCACCATTTGGAGATTAGAACTCAAATAGGCAAAATAAAATCAAAGTCCTTCAGAGACAATATCAGTGAACAGAAAACTAAGTCAATAAAAGGCTCAGATAAGAGACAATGGATCTAACTGGAAATATAATGAAAAGACTGTATAACACCTTATTTAGTGAATATAGTATATTTAAATAACCATGATTTATATTGAAAATGGGTCAGGATAGAATTTGCAAATTTTTTGCATTATGAAGAAGGGTTTTTGTTTGTTTGTTTCACAACTAACAAGAAAGAACCAACTGAAAGTTTTCTGAAATGAGTGAGGTTGATTATTTTAATATTACTGGTAAAAATTATATACTACATTTAGAAATTACATGTTTATTATAAAATAGTTGAGAAAGCTTGTTGATGACATCAAGTTGCAAAAAGAAAAAGAAATAGCAATAATTAAAAATAAATAAATCAGGCAGTTGTGCAGTTTGATCTGTTTAAGAGGCTCTTGGCAGTGTATCTATTCCTGCTGTAAGAGCTGGCTTTTTGGAGTCTGTTACCTATAGTGGGACATCTTGCATAGCCTTGAAACAGGGGGGGAGGTTTGGACCTGTTTTAAATGAATGTTCCAGGCTTTTCTGACTCCTCGTGGGAGGCCTTACCTTTTATGAGGAGTGGATGAAGGATGAGGAGAAAGCTTAGGGGAAGCAGGAGGAGACATGGAAGGTATAGTGGCTGTGGCTGGTATGTAAAATAAATTTGATAATTTCTTAAAATGAAAAAAGATGATGAAGAAGAAAGAAAAAAGGAATGGAGGAAGAAGAGAGAGAAAGAAAGGAATGAAGGAATAAAGGAGAAAATTAAGGAAGGAAGAAATCAAGATCAGATTCTAGAATTTTATTTCTGAAAGAGTAGATGGTTACAATTGATGAAAGAGAAGTTGATAAATATCATTTGATTTCAGGATAGATTGCTGTTTCTAAAAATATCATTTAAAAATGTTTTATTAGTCTAACATTAAAACGTCATGACCAACAAACAGAAACAAGTGAGGTTCATGTTCTTAGCAATCAACTTGGTGCCTGTTCATATGTCAGATATCCATTTTGAATGTGATGTTTAAGGAAGGTAGGACATAATCCTTTCACTGTCATAAAAAGTAAGGCAATTTCAATAATTAAAAATAAATTATTTATACACACATGTATATACTGATAAATATAGTTTATGTAGTAGTAGAAATACCTTTGTATGCATAATTTTGAAACAGCAAATGTTTACTAAATAACATTTCAAGTTTACAAGAAGATAAAATGTAGGCCATGCTCATTGTGGAAAAAGCTTTTAAATTTGTTTTATTGATTCATTGCCTTCGCCTCATCAAGCATGCACTAAAGGAGTTGTTTTTCTCCAACTCCATTTATTTTCTCAGGAACCTGTCAATTTTAAAGGTTTGAGGAGCTCACTTTAAAATATTTAGATTAGAACTCCTGAGAAGATGAAAATATTTACCACAGACTTTGTTTCACTGAGAGAATTTTATCCTAGCTGCTCCGAAACCAGAGAGATCCATAGCTTCCTAAAAACCCTTATCGCCCTTAGTTAAGAAAGGAATTATTCAAAACACTGAAGTAGTTCCCTCCAAACTGTCCATGTCACTATCAAGTTGGCAAGGATATTCAAATGTTATTTCCCATTTTCTTTTCAGGTCATAGAGAATTACCAGCCTTCAGGAAACAGTAAGCCCTCTCTGTATGACTTGCTTCACATGCATTTGGCTTCATTCAAATGGAAATGAGTCTTTCGAGGCATTGAAAAGATGCCAGGTGCTGAGAGGCCAATGATTGTTTAATATCAACTTCAGCTTGAAGGGAGGTGCCAAAAATTTCTGAAGTTATTGATCAATGCTAGCCAGAATTCTTTTCTAAAGCAACACATATCATTTTGACCAGTTTTGAAGACATAGTTAGATTTAAGTTTACAAGTTTCTCTCTAAAATAAATATTACCTGGAGAGAGGGACTTTTTTCTTATCATGTTTATGTTTAAAGAAAAATTCATATTCTGAATTTATATCATCTTTCTAAAAGCCTAAAAATATAGGGAACTAATCATTCTTAGTTCCAAAGACACAGAGAATGATAATACTTGTTTGCAACAACAATCCATTGTTTTCTGCGTCAGTGATGCTTAAACAGCAATGCTTGTTCAAAATAATTACATATGTATATTTAAAAACAGTTGACCTGTATCTCTGCTGTCTGACATAGTAGAAAGTCAAAAACCTTTTACCCAAAACCTATACGCTCATTTACACATATACACACAGGCACTTCAGAAATCCTGATTTGCTCACTAGAGTGCCTGCTGTTCCTTGTTCAATAGTACTGAACATGCTCTGTTTATGCAACACAGCAAGTATGAGTATTTTTACAAATAAAAATCCAGAAAAATAAAAAAACTTACTCTTTGAACATTGACATATATTGTAAAAATTACAGATGTATCAATAAGTGACTCATGGTAAGTTGAATCACAGTAAGTGACCTCTGTATTAATTGTATTCAGTGCAGTAACATGACACCTATGTCTAGTACAATAAATTATCTCTCTCAATATGAATCATCAATGGATTAATTTTATTGAAAGAGAAGCAGTAGTTTTATTTATGAAAATAGTGAGATCAATGGTATGCATAAATGTTCTTTTAGAAAGAAGCTAGAGAAATATAGAAATAAATAGTTGTTCTATAAATTTCAGAATTTTAAATGTCTCCTTAAAGCCACAATATAGAAATTTATTACTTCTTTGATTTAACTTTTCCATATAGTAGACCAGCAGTGTTTACAATGTGGTAAACATTAAAACAATTTCTAAATAAGGCAGATTTGAATTTCTGGCTTAGTGGTGGAACCTCCTTCCCCACTTTGTGTTCCAGGCAATACTCTGAAACTATGATTTTTTTAAAATTTTATTCTCTAAATATAGATTCCTCTGAGTGTATTGGATGGGAGGGAGAAGTAGTAAAATATATATAACTGTATTGTAATTTAAAAATAAATTATTTAAGAATAAAAATAAATCTTTTACATACAAAAGGTTGATGCTAAATAGAAGTTGATGACACAAAAATCAGTCCTGATAAGACCTGAAAGGAGTTGAAACCCAAGCAGAAATACTAAAGATAGCTTCACAATGGAGTCAAAATTCAAGGACAACTATATCTACAAAGAAGGGATTTTTTTCTTTCTTTCTATTTTCCATTTTTTTTTTTTGAATGCTGCAAAATGAGTTCTGCATATCCTTTTCAGAAAGTAGTAGGTTTTATATGCTCATTTGAATTATGTCATCTGGAAACAGGAGCAAAATTAAACTCCCTATGGCCAGACCCTTAAAGGAAACAAGTCTTTCCTCACCCACAACTCTGCCAGAGTCCATCAATGTAGAAGCGAGGAACTATGTCATTTAGCTATGTTCTAGCCTTGAGCTCTTTTATACAATGACTTTTGTTTTTAAGTCCACTAATGAGTGAGTACATTCCCTGCTTATCATTCTGGGTTCGTGAGACCTTGCTCAGGGGGATATTCTTCAAATCCATCTATTTGCCTGTGAATATTAGGATATTAAGTTTTCTTACTGCTGAGTAGTTCTCCATTGTGTAGATGTACCACAGTTTGCTAATCCATTCTTCTGTTGAGGAACATCTAGGTTGTTTCCAGATTCTTGCTATTACAAATAATGAGTTACCTTGTTGTCCTTTATATTATTATGTAAGTTTTTGCACTGGCATGTGCCCATGGCTTTAGTGGTTCACGATTAAGTGGCTCATGGTCAGTTGTGGCACTCGGCCTAGTGTGCCTCCTGTCACCTCTGAGGAAAAGGTCTGCTCAATCACTACTTCTGCACTGTGCAGGGGACTGAATTTCAAGTCTTCAATCTTTCTCTGTTTGACCAATTAGAGCCGGGGTGTCAGCTGTGCAAACTCCCTCAGCAGCAGACAGGCAGAGTTTATCTCTGCCTGCTCCAGAGTGTTCTGGGACACACTCTGCAGACAGCATCTGGTCCTGGAACTGAAGCTGGAGCTCAAGTCTCCTTTCCCTTGCATGGATACAGGTGCTGGGGCCTGCTGACCCCTCCTCACCTCTGGGTGGGGTCTGAGTCTGTCCTACAGGGTCCCTGGTCCTTATCTGATCACTCAGTTGGAGGTGGGTAGCCGTGCAAATTCCCTTAGCAGCAGCTTGGGTGACCATGACAGGCAGAGTTTATCTCTGCCTACTCCAGAGAGCTCTGGGACATGCTCTGCAGACAGCACCCGGTCCTGGAACAGCAATTTTAACACTTCTGAAGTGATATATTCATGTTAATGAATTGTGTAAAAGGTACAAATAAACAGTGAAGTCAGAAGAATGAGATTGCTTGAAGTACAAGTTAACATTGAACATACATTTAAAGAAAACAAAGACCAAAATCAATTTCCATGTACTATGTTATTTGAGCATTTTTGCTTTTTGAATTCTGATGTCTACTGAAAAGCATTTCTAGTAATTTTGTTTTATATACAGTATTGATTTTAAGAAAATGCATCCAACATTAGCCTAAGAAATTACATGACATTGACACTAAACAACTATATAACCATTGTGCTATCTACCACAGTTTTATAAATATTGTAACAAATAGTATAGAAATGGTCTTGCTACATATGTTTTAAGGTTTCAACTATATATCTTGTCTGTAAACTATAGCTATTATAGACTATACTAGAAACTTATGTCATGTTGCATTATCTTTTATAGTTTAGAAAAAATATATCATGTAGTATACAGTGAAACCTGAAATTTCTTTTGCTAATTTTTTTCAGAGAATACAAAATTTGTCTATACTCAATCTGTCAAACAACAGAAAAACTGGTGAATGTACATTTTATTAATATTTATTCTGCTTTATATGGTATGGACTTAAAATTTAATTTGTATGTGTTTGTGTGCACTATCCCATAGCAAGTTCAAAGTCATGGAGGTTGGACAAAAACTTGTGGAAATTAGTTCTCTTCATCCATCTTGTGGTTACCTAGAATAAAATAAAGGCTTGGTGATAGTCATAGATAGTCTTGTCTATATAAACTGTAAGAGTTACTGATAAATTTGAAAGGTTTAAGAATATGTTGGTTGATTTGTTTTTCCCATTAGATAAATATCTGAGTTTTTATACTACTCATTACACTTAGTTTTAAAGGATCATAGAGCAAATGAAATGCTTTGCAACATAACTCTGGAAAAATATTTTTTGTGTTTGCAGGAATTATTTATTTGAATGAAAAATAAAGTCTTAAAATTTGTATTTCATTGTTTCTTTTATAAGCATTACTGACTCTTCTATTAGTTTGACATGTTAACTTATTTGAATGCTGATAGTGTTAAAGTCATAACTTTTAAAAAGTAATTCCATATAAAATATGGAATTTAATTGTGAGCACATATAAGTTCAGAGCTAATGCCACTATCCTGCAAAAATACTACATAGAAGTCCTCACTATATATATATGTATATATATACATATTTAGTGCTTTTTGTTTTAGTGAATAAATTATGTAAACATCTTTAGATACATTATCTATGCTTAATTACCTTTCTACAAACTATAATTAGAAGGTGACTTCTGCCTTCTGAACCTGTGCCCAGAATGGCCACTCTGTTTCTGTGTGGAGTACAGCACACCCAGGATAGGGCTGGCATAATAGCAGTGGTGGAATACTTGAGTTTCTTGGTCCTAGGCACGTGGCTCAGAGGTAAGAGACCCGGTTTTGGCAGGGAACACAGTCTGCACAGACCACAATTGGCATAACAGCAGCAAAGAAGCAGAGGAATTCCTAAAAGCAGAGATGAGAGGTCAGAGGTCAGAAGGTGACTTCTGCCACCTGAACCCAGACTCTGAACTGCCACTCCATTTCTGTGCAGAGCACAACCTGCCCAGAATAAGGCTGGTGTTATAGCAGCAGGGGAACACCCAAGTCCCTAGATGCATAGCTGAGAAGTGAGAAGTAAAGATGTGATGACTGGCATCATAACACTGCAAACTACAAGAGCAGCTGACCCTCTGAACACATAGCTTATTTAAAGCCCTCAGACTAACAACTCACTAAGAGCTGACCAAGAACTAACAAAGAGTGAATTGGGAAAACAATGGGCAGACAGCAGTGCAAGAATACGTAAAATAATACAAAAGTTAACCAAATACCACCAGAAGAAGCAAGTGATTTTATAGCTTCCAGACCTGAACATAACTACAAAGAGAGAACAGGAAGAAACAACCTTAAAAGCAGCTTTATGAAACTAATAGAAACCTTAAAAGAGTATATACCAAACTCCCTTAAAGAAATAGAAGAAATTACAAACATAAAATTACAAGAGATGAACACAGCCCTTAAAGAAAATAAAGAAAACAGGTAAAAAAAAATTACCAAGAATTAAAAATTGAAATAGAAGTAATAAATAAGGCAAAATCAGAGAAAAAAGCTGGAAATAGATAATCTGAAAAAAGATTTGTAACCACAAATTCAAGCATAACCAACAGAATCCAAGAGATGGAAGAGAGAATATCTTGGATGGAAGACTCAATAGTGGTAATAGATACATCAGTTAAAGAAAACACTAAAATCAAAACACTCATAACACACAATGTCCAAGAAATTTGAGGCATCATGAAAAGGCCAATACTAAAAAAAATTGGGATTGAAGTAGGAGAAGAATACCATCTCAGAGGCATAGAAAATATATTGACCAAGAAAAACAATTTTAACTTTAAACAGTTTTCATAATTTTCTGAAATTAGAATAAAAAATTTAACAGAAAGTATACTTTAATAAGCAATTGTCATTGCTGTCATGATGATTTTATTAAATGAGTGATGTTTTCTTCATGCTTATCTAAGAATGGGAATTATATTAGCCTTATTTAATCAAATATATATTTTCAGTGTACACATTAGACTCTTGGGTATTTGGGTTAAAATAGAAATTAAGAAAGATATCAAAGACTTCCTAAAATTTAACAAAAGTGAACCTACAACATACCCAAACTTATGGGATACAATGAAAGCAGTCTTAAGGGGAAAAAATCATAGCACTAGATGCCTATATGAAAAGACTACAGAAATCCCACACAAGAGAGCTATCAGCACAGCTGAGGGCCCTAGATAGGTAAATGTGTTTAATGATAATTTCTTTTACTTTATTTATATCTTTTATTTTATTATATATGTATATATATTATTTGGTGTTTTTACATCATGCAACCCATCAAACTCAGTTATCAGGCCTCTCTGATATATGCACACTCTTATGATCTCCTAATTTAAAAAACCACCTATTCATGCTGCTCATTTACTTACTGGAACATAACTAAACACCCTGTGGCCAGATCCTTAAAGAAAACAATTTTTTACTCACTCACATCCCTGCCAGAGGCCATTAATGCAAAAGTAAGGCACTGTGTCATTTAGCTATGTTCTTACCCTGAGTTCTTATGTACAATGAAATTTCTCTCTTTTTATTTTTTTTTAAAGCCTACTAATGAGTGAGTACATCCCTATTTCTCTTTCTGGTTTTGTTATACCTTGCTTAGGAGGATATTTTCCATAACCATCTAAAATTTTCTTACAAATTTTAGAATATAATTTTTTCTTACTGCTGAATAGTACTCCATTGTGTATATGTACCATGGCTTGTTAATCCATTCCTCAGTTGAGTGGCATTGAGGTTATTTCCAGGTTCTTGCTACTACAAATAATGCTGCTATGAACATAGTTGAGCAAATGGTTTTGGGGTGCAAATGTGCATGTTTAGGGTATATGCCTAAGAGTGGTATTACTGGATCCTTGGGAAGATTGATTCCCAGTTTTCTGAGAAACTGCCATATTGCATTCCAGAGTAGCTGAACAAGCTTACACTCCCACCAACAGTGGAGGAGTGTTCCCCTTGCTCTGCATCCTCTCCAGCATAAGCTGTCATCTGTGTTTTTAATATTAGCCATTCTGACAAGTGTAACGTGGTATCTTAAAATTGTTTTGATTTCCATTTCTCTGATGGCTAAATATGCCAAGCACTTTTTCTTGTGCCTTTCAGCCATTTGGAATTCTTCTGCTGAGAATTTTCTGTTTAGTACTGAACGCCATTGTTTGACTGGGATAATCATGGTTTTGGGCTCTAGTTTCTTGAATTCTCTATATATTTTAGAGATCAGTCCTCTGTTACTTGTAGGGTTGGTGAAAATTTTTTCCCATTCTGTAGGCTGTCTTTTTGTCTTATGGACTGTATTCTTGGCTTTACAGAAGCTTCTCAATTTCAGGCAGTCCTGCTTATTGATTGTTGTTCTTAGTGAATGAGCAATACTCAACTTTATTTGGAAGAACAGGAAAGCCAAGATTGCCAAAACTATTTAATTCAACAAAAGAACCTTAAGAGGCATCATCATCCCTGACTTTAAGTTATACTATAGAGCTACAGCAATAAGAAAGACTTGTGGATCAGTGGAATAGATTTGAAGATCTTGACATTAACCCAAAAATTTGTGAACACCTGATCTTCGACAAAGAGGCCCAAAATATTTAATGGAAAAAAGATAGTATCTTTAAAAAATTGTGCTGGCATAGCTAGATGGTGTTGGGAGCCAAAGCCTAACTTAGCCATATTATATAAGTTATCTCCTATAGCTAGCCATTTACCAGCAGTCTATACCCTAGATAGCCAGTTATCAGAAGACTACACCCCTTATTGTTTTAAGCTAAACCATGACTCCAGGCTTTCTCTTTGACATTCTCAGATCAGCAGGTGACATCCTCCAGGCCTTCAACTGATAACAGATAGATTTTCATATCAATTCTACCCTGTCTGTTACTTCCCCTCACAGGCTTGCCACATTTCTTTGAATATCTCACCCCTTTCCTCCCAGCTACTTGAATGGCAGAGATTCTGTATAAATATTGGCTGAAACAATAAAGCTTAGGAGGACTTGATCAGAGATATTTGTCTTGTCCTTGCATTCTTTGTGTTCCTGCCTTCCATTTGTTTCATTCCCAGGTTCAAGTCCACACTGAAGATGCTGCTGGCCAGGGCAAAATGGCTCCCAATGTTTTTAGGCCTCACTGTTTGTAATGGACAACTATTTGGTGTGTTCTTTCCTGAAGAATACCATATTTCTTCTCTCAGATTTAGTAAGTTGCCTACAGTTTGTTATGTGGTTTGAGACCTTCAATCTCTTTTGTTCTTTGAATTCATCATGGTTTTTAGTGTCCTCATACAGCTCATGTTTAGGTGCTCATGTTGGTGAGACATTACAGGTATAGCATTTGATGTTACTAAGAGACATATTCTTACAGCAAATGCACCAGTCCTCTGGTTCTTATAGTCTTTGTGTTTCCTAAGACTTAGGCGTGGAAGAATTTGTAGATGCAATAATTGTTCTCGGGCTCCACACCTCTCTGTATTGTTTGGTTGTGGTTTTCTAAAGTGGTCTTTGTTACACAGAGAAGTTTTTTTGTTGAGCACTGAAGATTACACTTAATATGTAGATAGGACAAATATGTTCATAAATTATTAGGAACTATTCTAGTTTAATAAAATAAGTGGTTGTAGATACTCTTTTATAATCATTATTATTAATTTTTTAGCAATGAGTAGGTAGCTAGATTACCAATCACAAAAATGGTATTGTTCTTGGTGATTTGACCTTACCTCCAATTAGAGAGCCATTGGTTACCACCAATATATGTGTGCCACTACCGTACCTTGTATGTATTTTGGCTATGCTGGTTGTTGATATGATTCATAGCCAAAGGAGATAGATGGACTTATTGGTTTATCATTTGAAAACTTTTGTGATGTTTTCTGATACAATAAGAGTTAGTCTACAGGAGGGTGGGGGTCATTTTTGTCATGTACAGAGCAGATGCCTCTCTGACATGTTTCTGAAGTTCATAATATATTCAGCAATAGAAATTTACTTTCAACCCTTTTGGGTTGAACAGCAATAAGGTGTACAATACAGTTTCTTAGACAGCTCTAACAAACAACTCAGAAAGAAGGTAATTCTGTCTAATACTGAAGTTAGGTGGTCTTTGACTCTTGGAGGGAAAATTCTCACAGTTACATACTAGGGGAAGCTCAAAAGCACTAAACTCCTTATGGAAGAAAAGGCAGATTGAATATACAAAGATGATGATTTAGTTAAAAATCACTATGGACATCTGAAAAAGCCACAATGAATCATTATATTTGCTATTAAATAACCTAATTACATGTAATAAAAATTTTGACACACACATATGCATGACCCTCAGATTAAGAGTCTCATGATCATGACTGAGCTAGTTCATGAAAGAAATTCATTGGGAAGGAAACTGAAGTATCTTTGTGAAGTTGGGTTTAAAAGTGACCTGCTTTGTGCTTTGGTTAAGTTCCTGTGATTTGCATATGCTTACTTAGCAAATTCATCCTTGTTGTTTCACAGAGAGTTCTAGAATTACTTTAAGGCTGTACTTGCCATACTTGGGGGTGGTTTTAGCCCAGTCCTGTCATGTCCTGTCATTGAGTTTCAGGGAGGTAACCTGATAGGTAGGAAAGGAGGAAGCTGTGGGGTCACACTCATTCACATGCAGATTGTGTAACCTTGTGTAAATTAACCTACAAGTTACCACATAACCTTGTCTTCACCTTTAGCCACAGAAGTGGGGGCCCAGTGCTCAGAAGGTGGAGGAAGAAAGGCCATGGGGAAGTAGATGCCCTGAGCTTCCCAGCACCTGGGTTTCTTACAGTATTTTATTATTAAATATGGATTGGAACAAATGTCAGATGACCTTTGACTACAGAGATATTTCTAAACAGCCTTCTTACATTTTGGTATAAAAGCTGTGAATTTCATCATGATAGACCCCAGACTCAGGGTACTTACTATTCTTGGGAAGGGGGGCCCCAAAAACCCAGACTCCAGTCCCAGTTGATGCAAAAAAGCAAGAGGATTTATTTCATGTGTACAAGTGGGCTTCCACCCTGCCTCAGGAGCAAGGGAGTAGCAAGGGAGGAGCAGGGATTAACAATCTCATATCTCTTTTAAAGGCTAAGACCATAAAATCACCATAGCAACTAGGGCAACACATGATTGGTCACTTTAAAGGTTATACTATAATCAAAAGGTTGCTTACAATAGTCATGGGGTTGCTTTAAGACCAGCTGATTAGGGGGCTTTTACAACTGGGTGTTGGTCACAGCTATTCTTCTTGAAACTTCTGGTATTTTAATCTCAGATTTGACTATTATTTCCTATCTGAGTTGATTATGGCTATCAGGGTTGGGTCCCTCTGTTTCCTGGGACAGACTTTTATACTTTAATTTCTTGTTCTCATGGGGGGTGCTCTGCCAAATACCTGAACTGAATGCCTGGGTCAAGCCTTAGAACCCAGGGTCCTTCATTCCCCCATTTTCTTTTTGGGTATACTGTCTCAATCATGAGACTCTGACAATATGCTCATGGAATTAGTCTATCTAGAAGATGACTTGTGCCCCACCCCTGCAGGCCCAAACTGATCTGCAAAGTCTCAAAAGAGAAGTTGGGACCTGATTTGCAAAGCTAACTCTAGGCTGTAGGGACCTTTGGCCTCTACAAAAAGATTTGTCTCCTATGCCAGGTTTCCTTTTAACTTAGCATTTCAACCTGTTATGTGTTTGGGGGTAATGGGGTATAGTAGATTCTCTTTATTACTGCTTCAAGCTGACATTGGAGCATTGTTGTTAGGGCCCCAAAAGGTTGAAAAGCTAGTAAAGGAACTGGGCTCCAGGGTTTCTGTCAGAAGCACGTAGCTGTCTGATCCAGTAGCCAAGAGACAGGAAACAGCCCACATTGGTAGAACTGGTTCACAGGCTTCCAGCAAGTCCACAGTTTCTAGTCAAGTGGAAATCTGTTGAGATATGTTAAAACTGAGAACAAAAGGTTAGAATTTAAATCTTGGGCCCAGTCTTAGTAATTTGGCAAGGGCAGGAGTCCCCATGCTGGAAGAGAAAAGGATGTATCATCCTTAGGAACAGACAGGTGGGACAAATCTTAGGTTGTACTTATCTGGAATCTTTTTGGCCTTTTTGAAGTGGATCCAAATTATATGATTGTCTTAAACTCATACAAATTGCAAAAAGATATAAGAATTTTAGTTATATTAGTATTCCCAATCAGACTTTTTAAAATGAGCTTGAAAACTGGCTATCACCTTGCAGAAGGATCTGATTGTCTGATTCTTCCAAGCTGATAGTTAAAGCCCAGTCGTCAACACTTGCAGGGATCTGAGAAGGATAAATTATACCTAAGTGCAGAACGAGCAGCTTCTGAATCTACTAAAAACAACAGAGACCAGTCCAAACCTAGTTAGCCATACCCAGGTCTTCACCTAGTTGGACACTGAAGTATCCAAACAGCATCAATCTTCAGCTGCCAGGTCTTTAAGGTGGGAGATTTTTTTCCCCACAGTAGAGGGACATATGGGAGAAGACTGACCTTACTTTGTCTAGGCAAAAGGATTCAAAAAATTCTCCAATGTCCTCATATCTAGGCTGTGTTCCTTGCAGCAGGGAGGCATTGTCCTATGGTATCTTGTCCAGGTTAGCACTGCTACAATCCAGACAGAGATCCTGGTGTCTCATAACTTCTTTGGAGACTTTGGGTCACTGTTAGGATCTGGGAGTCTCTGTCTGAGAAATAAACATTTTAAGTGCCATATTCTTCAGATCTCTGAAATATGAGGGCTGCCCAGGTATATCTGCATAGAAAAACTTTTTTTTCAAGTTTCTTAAACTTGTTGTATGTCAGGGACCAAGACCCTGGCTTGAGCCTCTAGGCCTCTAACAAAAGGCCACCATGGAAACTTACTGAGAAACCAACCACTGAGCCAGCATGACCCTGAGAAAAGTAGATGTTCTCCCAAAGTAAAATAGATGTTCTGGTTTGCTTAACAGTAACTAAGAAGTAACTCTAAAGAATAGAATAACAGGAACATTATGTGGCTAGGTTACTTAGCAGCCCTCTAAGGTAACTATAAAGAATAGAATAACAAGAACATTCTACAGTGTGGATACCTAGCAACCCTCCCCTAAAACAAGACCAGTCACCTTGCCAACGTCCTACTTCCCCTGGCCAGCTTCCTGCAGGTGTTTGTTGACTACCCCCTCCTCATATTCTGCTTTGGAACTATATAAGCATGTATAGAATTGTAATAAAACTGCAGCTCGATCAGAGTCCCATTTGATCTGCTGTCTTCCTTTGCATCTCCCTTCCCTTCACTCTCTCTCGTAGGTGGTCTCCTGTGTTGAAGTCCTGTGGGTCGGGGCAGTTGTAAGCTTAACCCTGAAACTTATACAAAAGACTAAATCTCAACCCTATAATTAATCACAGTACTTACAACAATGACTGCTTGTGTTTCCTAATAGCCTTGAATGTGCTTTTATTGTTTTCATTAGTACACTTCACAAATATTTCATGGATATCTTTATTATCACTCTAAATCTTAAAAAGTTTGTTCTCAGAACTATGTGCTGAACTTAGATTTAAGATCTATGTCTGGCAAGATAAGCTGTCTTGCAACCTTGATTACATACTTATAAACTTGTTTTCAAATCAGTTAAAAAAAATTCTAGCACATAGAATCTATTTTTAGACTCAGCATGGAGTCTGTATGCTCAAATTAGGTCATCTGCCAATGTTCTTGTCACATAAATATCAATAGTGCATGATGATTAATAAAAGTAAACTAATTGCAGCATTTTAACAATTATAGTTATTCTCACACATACAGAGTTGGATCCAAGTTACATACGTACATACATACACAGATTTAAAGCTAGCTTTCATCCACACATAGGTAACTCTAAGTAACATACATGTTCATATAAGCATATATATGTCATAAACATTTTGCAGAGAAGAATCATCAGCTAATTTCAAAATGTAGAAAAACCAAATAGAATTAACCCAATATCTTACAGTTTCTTTTTAAAATTCACTATCTGCAGGTATGAGAAACCACAGCAAACAAAACCCACATCACCTCTGACCTTTTATAACATTCTATATACCTTTTACAACATTTTATATATCTTCTACAGAATTTTATATACATTCAGTCGGTCCCTCTAATTCCTTAGGCATCTTTGCTTCAGACATTTTTTTCTTCCTGTCTCTTATTATCCCAATCCTCTGCCTTCTCTCTCATCCTCTGGACAACTTAAAAACTTTAACAGTTCTTTTTTGTGGTTCTCTCCAGTATGCATACACTGTAGCAGCATACGACCAACATGAAACAGTAGGGTTTTGGTTTTTCTTACCTAATAATAACTTGTAACCAACCTCTGTAAAAGATGACAAACTCACTGGATCTGAATGATCAATGCAGCAGTCTCTTTGTCTCAGTAACTACAGTCAGTGACTGAACAAAATACAATCCAAAATGGAGTCATGTCATATGCTTTTAACTTTTCTCATGCATAGATTTTTAATTATAACAGATTTTAACCTTATTTAATAATTTCTATCACTGTCATATCAAAAACATTTGAACTCCTGCTAAGTTCTGATTCCTGAGCATAAGTGCAGTCATAGCAGCTGTGGGTGGTGACTGACTGCTATTGGGAATAGAGACAGCAAAAATATTTATACCATTCTGTCTCAGCTTTATGCTTTTAACAAAATTAGAAAACATATCAGAACAACATAGAAAACTTTCTTGAGAAACAGACAAAACTTCTCAACAAGGCAAATAGAACTTTCTGACCAGAAACAGAATCAAATGAGCAGATAACATTCGAGTTGCGAAAATGCATGCACACGAGTCCAAACATTAAACACAAATCCTGTGGCCACAGTTTCCGTATACTCACACATTCATCAATAGGAGTAGCCTGGCTAAAACATCTGCATAGATACACATGAAGAGAGCAATGAATAGTTTTCAGGAGGCTGCTATGGGAATGCTGCCAGGAAGCAACAGGTCCCCCTGGCTCTAGGGAAGAAGCAGGGGGCTTCTTGGTCCTGGTCTTCCTGTTGTAGACAAACTCCAGAAAACACTGAGACAATTGACACACTGCAAACACAATCTGCAAAGGTGGGCGACTCGACTACAGAGATACAGATGGGAACAGTTGTGAATGGTTCTGTTCCCTGGGAAGGGGAGATACCAAGTCTCCTACCTTTCTCCCAGACTACCCTAGAGGAGACCACCAGGGAGGAGACCAGGGGTGCCCTGCTCAAGGCATATCTGCCTGCCTCCCGCACTGGCCCAACAATACTGGTCCTGCGCAGGCACAAAATACAGATGCCAAATTGCCCAGATAAGAGACAAAGACACAATAACACAGAAAAATTCGAGCTCATTCTTACCTCCAACAGGTCCCAGAGTGGTGGTGTAGGGGCACCCCAAAATCCTGGGACGAGCCCCACATGATAGACTCCAGACTCAGCATACTATGATGCAAAAAGCAAGAGGATTTATTTCATCTCTACAGGTGGGGTTCCTCCCTACCTCAGGAGCAAGGGAGTAGCAAGGAAGGAGCAGGGATTAACAATCTCATTTCTCTTTTAAAGGCTAAGACCATAAAATCACCATAGCAACTGGAGCAACACATGATTGGTAACTTTAAAGTCATACTTCAAAGTCATAAGGTTGCTCACAGTACTCATGGGGTTGCCTTAAGACCAGCTGGTTAGGGGGCTTTTACAACCAGGTGTTGGTCACAGCTATTCTTGGAACTTCTGGTATTTTAATCTCAGTTTAGACTATTATGTCCTATCTGAGTTAATTACGGCTATCTGGGTTGGGTCCCTCTGTTTCCTGGGACAGACTTTTAAACTTTAGATCCTTGTTCTCATGGGGGGTGCTCCATCAAATACCTGAACTGAATGCCTGGGTCAAGCCTTAGAACCCAGGGTCCTTCTACAAGGTTCTGAGATATAAAGCAAATACAAGAAGAAAATCAAGTACTTTTACAAAAAAAAAATATTACACACATAAGAAATTAGAAATAGAAGAATTGATGAGCAATAAGATTTTGTTTTAAAAAGTGCAACAGGAAACATTTGAAATAAAGCACAGGAATTATACTATCATGAATTATGTAAATATAAATAAGAACTCTAAATTATGTTTATCTTTCAATATTCAAAACAGAATACATTGCACTGTTTTTTATACAGTATGACCACTATCTTCAATTTAGTTTTATTTCACTGCTGTCCAGTCTGAAAAATAGAACTTAGAAATTGTTTCACAGATGATTTGTAGATAATTTTGTGCATATAAACTATAAATTTGGATGGCAGGTCAAACAACACCTGCTGTGGAATTTCATTCTAGAGAACTTTTAATTTATTCATTAAATTACTCATCAACTTTAGATGTGCTCACTAATGAAAGTAGCTAAAATAAATCATCACTCTTGATGTTTTAATAAAGACTTCGAAGAAAGATAGAGGACTCACATTGGAAATTATTTTGTTACATGTAAGCAAATAAAGCCAAAGACCAGGGTAAATCTTAGATACTTCTGAAGGTATGTCATGATACAAGAAAATAGGAGTAACAAGTTTTATGTCTACCAGTATATGACAAGCATGAGAAAATAATACTCTGTCTTCAAATAAAGCTTTTATTATTAAAAGTATTTATGACCTTACTAATAGCCTAAAAACTCTCAAAATTAATCATCAGGGAGGAATTTATAATATATCCTTTGCCTATAGAGTCTTACGTTAAAATCTGTTGCACAGTCAAGGCAAGGGCAGCAACCTGTAGTTTTCTGGCAAACTTCATATATCTAACTCTAGGAAAGTAGCACACAGGTGACATTGGGCTTTAAATTTTTATTTTAATTTATTAATTTATATATTTCTAGAACTTTAAGTGTGAACATACCATCTATGTCACCTTTGTACCTCTCTCCATAATGCAGTACCCTAACTCTCTCAAATTCATGAATGTTAAAATTACTGTTTTTCTTTTGTGTGTGTGTGTGTGTGTGTGTGTGTGTGTGTGTGTGTGTGTGTGTATCTGTGTATATGATTAACTTGTTGAGGAGCTTATAACTAAAAGAATACTTATTCTCTCTAATTTTCCAGTTGTTTTCAGTCTTTGACCAATTGTAGTTCTTCACCAAGTGTACACCTGTTTAAATTCACTTATCCACATTGTCATATAAACTAGTAGTGTCACTCTTTGTCTTATTTGGCTTATCATATAGTTTTTGTTCATGGTTAAAAATTTTCTGCTGTATTTAAACAACAGAATCTAGCAGAAGGTATACTCATCTTCTGACTCATAAGATTTTTGTCCCCACTTTTCTGATTTTCTTTGACCTAGTTGTATAAACTTCAAATATCAGTTAGAGTTGGCCAGGCCAAGACCAATTATTCTCTATAGTTTTAACAGTTTGGGATCTTTGAAGTAGTTTATATTTGTTGTAGAAAGAACTATTTTTGAAATTGAAATGGGATGACAAGTAAAATTATCTATGGCTGAAAGATAAATATTTCTATTTAGAAATTATATTGTTCAAGAATTTTACAAAAGTTGATTATTTTCTAGGCTCTATGACTGTCTTAGTCACTTTCCTTTGTTATAAAGAGATACTATGATTAATGCTTTCTATAGAAGAAAACATTTAATGGTGGCTTACTTCTAGTTTTAGAGGGTGACTCCATGACCATCGCAATGGGAGTAGTCAGTGCAAGAAGGCAAGCCTGACTCTGAAGCAGGAGATGAGAGTTTACCTTATTTGCATGCAGGAAGTAGAGAGTGAGTCTGGTTCTACTATGAGTTTTTAAAACCTGAAAGCCTACCAAGAGGTTCACACATCTCAATCCTTCCTAATAGTTAATTATCTAGAAAGAAAATATTTAAGTATATGAGCAGATTTTGCCATCTTCATTTAAGTCCTCTCTAGTCATGAGGAGTTGACTATACTTACAGTATCAGGGCTGAATTCCACCCTAATGAGCATGTATTGAAATAAAATTATACAGTTATTAATTATCTACAAAATAAAAGTTATATTATTTGGAATATTTTGCTGGATTAGCATTTCTCTGTGTTTGTACATATGGGTAGAACGACGAATTGTACCCCTCTGAAAACTTGCATAGGATATTCTGGTAACATTACACTAGTACTCAGAGAAAATATCTAGGCAGTTTTAGCTTGATTTCTCCAAATATAATATGCAAATTGAGGTGTGACTTTAAGAATTTGGCCTTACCTTCAAGTTTAGGAATGCAGCTAAGGACAATGGCAATATGTCATATTGTTTTAGCAATCTCTTTTATAACTCTTACCACAAACTTAAGCTGTGTTGGCTATAGGAGGCAGAGTTGGAAAAGTGACTCTGGGTTGTTAGAGGATTCCAGATGATCATGAGCGAATTCAATAAAATTGGTCATTAAGTTGTTTTTGCATCTGGAGTTTGATTTTAACCAGATGGTGTCCTGGTTCTTTCTTCTAATTTAAAAAATATATTCAATTCAATTGATTATTTAAAAATCCACATATGAAAGATCTGAACTTTTAAAAGAGAATGGATATTTTAAAGAGGCTAAAATTCAAATGTGTTTGAATTTGTAAAGACTTTTAAAATTATTTATGATTTTAATGTGAGAACTTGGGGATGAAAAAAAAAAGAAAGGGATGTGGCTCAATAGTCATTTGTGTGTTAAGTTAACAAGAGGTCAGTTGTACTAGCTGGTTTTAATATCAAGTTGACATAAGCTAGAGTCATTGGAAGGGGCCTTAGTTGAGAAAATGCCTTTACTAGATTGAACTGTAAGAAAATTTCTCATTTAGTGATTCCTGTGGGAGAGCCCCACTTATGGTGGTTGGGGTCATTTCTTGTACAACCACTTTGGAAAGCAGTATGATAGTCTCTCAGAAAATTGAGAAGTGGCCTACCTCAGGACCCTGCAATACCACTTTTGAGCATATAACCAAAAGATGTTCAACCACACCCCAGGATATTTTCTCCACTATGTTTAAAGCAGCAGTATTCAGAATAGCTAGAACATGGAAACAACCTAGATACCCCTCAATGGAAGAATGAATAAAGAAAATGTGTTACATATACACAATGGAATATTACTCAATTTTGAAAAACAAAACAATGACATCAAGAAATTTTGGAAAATAGACAGAACTTGAAATAATCATCCTGAGTGAGGTAACCCAGACCTAGAAAGACAAACATGGTATGTCCTTACTCATAAGTTAATGCATACTAAAAGTTGAACAGGCTAGATTCCATGACCCTGAAGAAGGTAAATAGAGTGTAGAACCCTAAAAGTAATACATATGGACTGCCCCAGGAAGGGGACTTGGTTAAAATTTCCTGGGTAAACTGCGAGGGGGTATAGAAGAGAGGATATATGATAGGAACATGAAGATTCAAGAATGTCATGTTGGGAAAAGGAAAGAGTTGTGAGCAATAGAAGAGTTAGCCATCTTGGGTCATTTCTTTGATGCTGGGCCTGGGTTCTATAAGATTTTGGGCTGAGCAAGTCATAGGAAGCAAGCCAGGGAAAGCAGCACTCCTCCATGGTCACTGCAACAGTCTCTACCTCCAGCATCCTGCCCAGTTTGAGTTCCTATCTTGAATTAAGTGATAAACAGCAATGTAAAAGTGTAAGCCAAATAAACTCTTTCATTTTCAACTTGTTTTTGTTTGTGGTGTTTTTGTTGCAGCAATAAAAGCCCTTCATTGCAGCAATAGAAATTCCGACTAAGCCACCTTCTTTACCCCATTATTCTCTATAGGGTTGCACCTGAAAATGAGGTCTAGATTAAAGGTGTAACTTCCATACCAAATCTGAATTAGAGTTATGAGTTATTCTGCCTCAAGATCACAGGTGTTTTCTCCATTTCTGAACTGTAATTCATTCCAGATGTAGCCAATTTGACTACCAAGAATAGCCATCACAGTCCACCCCTTGTCAACTTAACATGCAACCATATCTCATTTTTTCAAGATTAATTTCCAAATGAAAACAATAATCAAGTCTTAATAATGTCTAAACATAAAGATCCTGGTATAATTACAAAAGCATGATGTATTTTTAATTAGGACATTGTTAGTTTCCCGGGCGAAAAGAGAAACACACTACCAAGGCCACACAAGAGTTTATTTAAGAGAATTCCCCTGGCTGGTGCAGAAGCAGAGAAGCAGGACAGAAGTCAGGAGACAGAGAAAGAGACACCTGCATGCTCAGGTCTCTTTTAAGAGAAGGTGTATGTATGGGTTTACATAGTCACGTTTAGGGCATGCCTCTGTATGTGTCATGCCTCCAGGGACGTACTTCAGGTATGCAGTGCCCCAGTGTTTATGCAGCCACGCCTAGGGGTGTGCCTCCATACAAAGTGCATCCCACCTGAGGCTAGTTGGCTCAGTTACATGGAGTGCCATTGATCCTTACAGACATAATTTGGCCTAACATAATATAAATATTCTGTGTAAAATTGTAAAATTAATATAAATTTAGAATAGGTAGCAATGTCCCTTGCTGTCCTTTTTTACAGATTCTATTCAGATGAGCACTGGTGACAAAGGAACATTTGTTTTCTACCAACTACTGAGAATCTAAGTAATGATTTAAAAACATACATGTTTTCTTTTTAAATTTTAATTTTCTTGTTTATTTTTTATATGTTAATGTTTTAATGTCCCTGGAAAATTTGGAATAATCTTCAAATATGGCACTATTTCCTAAGAATTATATTGAAAATCCCTGAGCTAACATGAAGATGGTTTTTACATATGTAGACTTCATTTCTCTTCTTATAGTTTTTAAATTTCAGATGTAAATGAGTAGTATATAAAAATCACCAGTTTTTGAGTAATTGCATATGACAGAAATGTTTCACATTAGGAGTACCTATGCTACCCTTTTTCATTGGAATCATTAAGGAGCTCTGTGTCACTTCCCTTCATATCATTTGAGCTTGTGAAATGGCAACAGATGACATGAAACTGGAACGAACAGGATAATGGAATACAACAGGAAGTAAAAAAGATGAGAAAAATCAACAAGAGTATACTTGTTTATCTTTTTGAGAATTATCTACACTGATTTCCATAGTGACAATACAAGATTTGTCATTCTAGCAAAGTAAATGAGATTTTCCATTTTTCTAACCCTATAGTATTGAATTTTATTTTCAAATCTTTCATTGTTTTTGTAAATTCAATCAGCACAATGGTTGTGCTTTCTTGAGCACCTCTAAATTATGCATTCACCTTAAGTTTTTTGTTCCTTAATTCCATTGATTTGTTTTTGTTTTTGCTTGATGTGTGTGTGTGTGTGTGTGTGTGTGTGTGTGTGTGTGTGTATGTGTGTGTGGTTGTTCTTTTAAATCCAGTGTGTAGGATTATCTATGACATTCTCATTTGCACACATTCATATTGAAATTCATATTTCAGGTTTTGAAAGTGCTGTCTTGGAATTTTTTTTTTGGTTGGTATTTTTGCTGTAAGATGTAGGCCTATGAACTTTTTTGTTAAGTCTAATTTTAACAATCTGGTTGTTGACAGCCAGTTGAGGAAGGAAAAAGAATGTTTGGATGGTTTGGGTTTAGAGGTTGAGAGTATCTTTTTTGGAATAAAATAAGGTGGACACAGTACGCTGACTAGTTAGTTGCCTCTGGTCAAAGGCTATGTATGGCTTTGGAGTCTATCAGGCTATGTATTAGAGATGACATAGAAGGGGCCTGTGTGTTGGGAATTGGTAGAGGGAATCCTGGAAAAAACCTAGAAATTGGTTTTTATGCAGACAGAAGTCACCAGACTAGGCTAGGGAACTGACTGAACAGGGGAGCTAGGCTAGATAATATGCATTGGAAAAGGGTATGAATGGAGAAGGTCTGTCAGAGTCATTAGCATAAAACTTCAATAAGTATCTGGTTTAAGTATCAGATTAAATTTAGCATAATTAGGGACCTGTAGGTCTAGAAAGTGGAAGCTCTTAGTTGAAAAGAATGCCTCTATAAGACTGAGGTGTAGTCAAGTATGTACTTTATTGTTTTGATTAATTATTATTGTAGCAGGGCCTATCTCACTTTGAGTGATGCTGTACCTGATCAGGGCAATGTCCTAGGTGGCAAAATAAACTAGGCTTATATATAAAAAATGAAAAAAAATCAAAACACTTACTGTCCCTACTCCACGGCTTCTGCATCAGTCTCTGCTTCCAAATTTAGTTTTTGTCCTTACTTCTCTGTATGACTGACTGCCATGTGGAAGTGTAAGTTAAATAAATTCTTTCTCCCCCTAGATTTTTTTGGTTATGGGTTGTATCACAGAATGAAAACCCTAACAAACAAAATATTAGGCCTATGTTTACTTTCACAAAAGACATGTGTTCTGCTTGCCTATATGGTGGCATGCTCTACTGATCCTGATGGGGATTAACTGTTGTGTATAATTTATTGCACACTAATCTTTATAGTCACAGTGGTCCTAAAATTGTAGGGAATTTTGTAACTTATGAACCATTAAAATTCAATGATTAACGGTTCAAAAAGATTAATTAATATCTCCAAATTGAGAATTATTTTTATTTACTGTAACACCCGTCTCATAGGGATTGACATATCTTCTGCTGACCTAGATTATCTAACACAAAATTTAAAGAAATAAAATTAATTAATTAATTATTTTGATTCCCTTTTTAAAGTAACATGGTGGGAAATTTTATTTTTACTCTGTTACTGGTCTTGAAACAAAATTAGGTTACAAGTATATATAAAATACTGCTTTAATTTAATCCAAAGAAGAAATTAGCCTTGTTTTCTTGCTCAACTTCTTTAATTATAAAAAGTATTTTAAAAGACCATAGTAACTATGTTTTATGAAAATTGAAATGCCTGTGTTTATTTGAAGTCCCCAATAAAAAAAAATCATTTATTTACTTGTATCAGTTCACAAACTTCACAAAGCAAATCAGTCTAATTTTTAAAACTTCATAAGTCAAGATTAATCCTGTATACCCAAGTGTTAAAGCAGTACAAATCAAGACAGATTAGTCAGTTTAGAGATCTGTATCTAGACTTATTTTTCAAAGTGCATAATATATCTTTAGTCAAATATTGCAGTTTAGTTTGATTTAACTCTTCTTCCATACCTATATATTTTCATATTATAAAAGCCTTTTTAGCAAGAAGTAACAAGAAAAAACATTGGCTGATGTTATAAGTATTTCTTACATAGCTTAGAGATTTAAGTAAATTCTTATTGAACTTCTTTACTGAGTGACATTAATGACTGCTATATTTTTACAATCTTAAAATATATCTTAAAAAATAAAATTTATAGATTTGCAGTTTTTAGAATTTGTTTATCCACTTTAGTGTGTGTGTGTGTGTGTGTGTGTGTGTGTGTGTGAGAGAGAGAGAGAGAGAGAGAGAGAGAGAGAGAGAGAGAGAGAGTATGAATGCTCGGCCCATGTGCTTTGCATGTTCACAGATGTCAGAGGAAGGCATCAGATGCCTTCATCTGTTACTTTCTTCCTACTACTTTGAAATGACAAGCTCTCTCTCTGAAATTGAAACCTCTGTACTTTAACCTAGCCTTTCAGCCAGAATACTTCAATAATTCTACTGTCTTTGTCTCCTTCGATAGTGGAGTTACAGATATAACAAATATATCTAAGGGATTCTGGTATCTGAATACAAGCACTCACATGCTTATAATTAGTATTTCTCAATCTTTTCATTTAAACTTAATATTTTCATGAATTCAACGGATTTAAAAATACCACAATATATTCTATGCACTTCAATATGTAATTATTCATACAATAACTTTTGCAATGGATTCCAACATCAAATATGATATCTACTTAATGAATGATGGATCTGAAATTAAAACTCAGAAAACAAGAGTAAAAGAGATACAGATGAGAAAAAGATAAAATGTTATGATAGGGATGAGAAAAATATTTCAGACAAATCATTATGGGTGAAATTACATTATATTTAAACATGGCATTTATTTCTGGCTTGGGTAGGTAGACTGATGGATGAACAGACAAATAAATAAATATAACAAATACATACAGAGACCCTTTATTGCCACTTGTATCTTGCAATGTACAATTTAAATGAGTTACAATATAGAGTATTTTGCCTCAAAATTATTATAGCTATAGAATTCATTCCTCACTAGAGACAAAGAAAGAAAATATATACATAGATACTTTGATAGTTAGATGTTAGAAAGAAGAAAGAGGAAAATGAATTAATGGATTTTTACTTTTTCACCATTGAGGATTTTTTGTGTTTTTCAATAATAATATGTGGTATTTAATATTGATGTTTATCATAAATCCTTTTAATAAGACATTTAAAATAGGTTTATTTAATTTTCTATTGAATTACGAAGTAGAAATGTGTCAGGAGCCAAATCCTAGTTTAGCCATTTTTCAGTTTATAAATTAGCTTCTACAGTTAGTCCCTATTGTTTTAAGCTAGGCCATGAATCCAGGTGGCCTTCTTTGATCCTCTCAGACTGGCAGGTGACATTCTCCAGGCATTCAAGTGAGAACAGATAGATCTCCATATCAATTCTATTCTGTCTGCTACTTCCCCCCTCAGGCTTGCCACCACTTTGAGTAATCCTCCCCTTCCTCCAGGCTACTTGCATTCTTCACACTCTGAGATTCTATTTAAAAGCTGGCTGGAAAAATAAAATGTGTCAGAGCTTGAATGGAAATTCCTCCACGTTCCTGTTTCTTCATTTGTCTCAACCCCAGTTTTGGGTCTACGTTGAAGGCCCTGCTGGCTGGGGAGAAATATTTTCATATAGTTCATCAAATTCTATTTGATGGACTGAACTTGAACTTTTGTCCCATAATTTTTTTTCTACCTTTAAGACCATAGAAAGCTAAAGCATGCTGGTCCTAAATGCTCTTGTCTATGATAGAATATAACTCATAATACTTCATAAAAATTTATTGTTTTTCAAGTTGTAGATAATGGTTGCTTCTTCAGGGGCATGTTCTGGCTCATAGATATATACACACATATGCAAATATACACAAATATACATGCATATGTACCTTCATCCACACATGTATAAGTCTGTGAACTTAAAGTAGCATGTAAGTCTGTGAGAAAAACACACAGAGTAACAAAGAAATAGAAAAGTTCCAAGCATGGTAGTACAGATTTGTCGTTCTACCTATGTATGAATCTTAGCCAGAAGGATCTCAGGTTCAAATTCAGCTGTGTCAATAATGTTTAAAATAAAACATAAAAAAATAAAACAAACTGGAAGATGAATATCAGTTTAAGAGGTCACATATTGAATCACAAGACTGTGATAAACAAAAAGAGGTAAAATAGAAAATAATGATATAGTTGATTTTTCAAAATATTTGTTTTTTTTTTTAGAAAAGGATAAATTAATTAACATAAAACAGGGAACTAGCATGTCAATCTTAAAAAATTTGAATATCTGTATATTTATTTATTTATTTATCTATTTATTTATTTTTATTATTATGAATAAAGAAGTCACATTGTTAGAGTCGGCGTCTAGAACAGAGAGCTTTTACTCTGATATCGGGTTATAACGAAGCTTTATTAAACACGAGCTCGCGGGTCACACAGCACGAGAAGAGGCTGGCAACTCTAAATCTAAGGCTCGCAAGCCTTTTATGGGGCAGTTTTACCAGGGTGGGGGAACAGGGTCTTACAGAGTGCAGCCATCTGGCCGGGCCAGATGTTTTTGTGATTTTTCTCAGAATCTGGGTGGGTAAACGAATTACGTTAAACATCAGGTATTTTAAGCATGGCGGGCTAACTTCTTGACTATTGGGCGTGGGAGCAGGGTGTAACATTTTCTAATAAGTCTACAATTAACAAAGCTGATAGAAAGAAGTTTTTCTTGCAATGGTCTTTCAACATGTTCTATTCTTGTATATCCTTATTCAAGATCCCTTCCTGCTCTTACCACATCAGGTCATTCTCTCTTCTCCACATCTCCCCATGCACCCCCATGGACAGGTGGTCCCAAGGTCCTAAGGTCCCAATATTGCTTAGTTCAGCCTTCATTCCTGGCAAATCCAGTTTTCTCCCCACAACATCAAGTCTAAATCCAGTGTTCCTCTAGATGGAGTGGCATCCAAGGGGTCAGTCCAAGGTGTTTCTGATCCCAAGCTGTTCAGCGGTTATGGTTTGCAGCTTGGGCATGCTTTGCTTCTTTTTTTTCTCCCTTTATTTTTTTTTGGAGAATATCCTGCTGAGTGAAGTATCACAAACCCAGAAAGATAAGCAGGGGATGTACTCACTCATTAGTGGACTCTAAACAACAACAACAAAATAAATAAATAAATAAATAAATAAATGAATAAATAAATATAAATAATTGGGAAAAATATATATATTTTTTAAAAAAACAGAAGCAATTACAAAAGTAATTAAGGGCTCACTGTCCACTTTATGTATAATTGTATCATAGACACTGAATGCCTTTTTTATTATGTAGATAATATGTGCCTAGGTATACTATCAGTATTTCATATATCCTATTAAATTATCTACAAAAGATCAACCTAGTGCCTATAGTTTTGAGTAGGTATATCTATAAAGAGATTCATCTCAATAACACAGAAAATTGTTTAAAATTACTTTCGGAAGATGAGTTGGGGCGGGGTGGGGTACATTCCAGACCTTGCTTTTTGTTTTTATATTTCTTATACAAGTTTTTTTCTAATATTTCCATGTTCTCATTGCTTTTGGCTATTTGTAAAGGATTCTTTTGTATTAATATCATCTAAAGAATACTAATTATTTTTTGAACTATAAGGAAGTAAAAGCTAATTTCTTATATAGTGAGGTTGTGTAAATTATAATATTTAAGGTTGTCATGCAAGTATTCTTTGTTTCTTTCTGATTTCCAAATGCTTTCATATTTATTCAAAAAGAATACTAAGAACATTAAAAGTTACATTACAAAAATTCCTAAAATCCTGAAGTGGTTGTTTTTTGAAGTAATTGCTTACACATAGCTGTAAACTGATAACATAATAACCTGGAGATTTCTCACCTTCAAAAATTCATGATACCACTTGATTTTAAAAGGCATTTTGCTCTACCTACAATGAAGGTTTTGGACAAAATTTTGAGAATACTAAGAACATTAAAAGTTACATTACAAAACTCCTAAAATCCTGAAGTGGTTGTTTTTTGAAGTAATTGCTTACACATAGCTGCAAACTGATAACATAATAACCTGGAGATTTCTCACCTTCAAAAATTCATGATACTACTTGATTTTAAAAGGCATTTTGCTCTACCTACAATGAAGGTTTTGGACAAAATTTTGTGATGTTTGGCCAGAAGACTCCACTAATAACTTCTATATAAGTTAATATGGATTTATCTAATAAAACCTCAAATTTTAATCATTAGTTTTAATTTTTATCCTTTTGTAAATAAGAAATCCATTATTATATCTGCAATCATAAAATGTAGAATTATTGTAATAAAAAAGACTTTTTGCAGATAATCTTTGCAAAAGATATTCATTTAAATTATTCTCTCAAATTATAGAGATTGAGAAGATTGGATTAATGTACTGTTGTTTTGTTGAGATTTTCATACATGAATATCCCAAGTTTTTATTAAATCAGCTCCACCTTATCACTTTTTAAATTCCTCCTTTTAACAAATCCTTTTCAACTGCAAGCTCAATATGTTCTCTTTCTCCCTGTCTCAAAATGAAACATACCAAATCTAGTTGTTATGAGCAGATGTTGTTGAGTGTATGGCTATTTGCTGGGGCATAGATAGAGTTTCAGGTACTGCAGCCATGAAGCAAACAATGTTTTCTTCCTCAGCAGTCTTCAGTTGCCAACAGTTTCCCAGCTATAGGTGGAACTTCATAACAAACTTCCCATCCATGCTGAGATACTGTCTTGCCTGATCTTATAAAGGTTCTATTTATTCAGTTACAGTAGCTATAAGTTTATTTGTTCAAGGACCTTGACATATAAAGAAAATCTGCAGGCCTCCATTACTTTTGGCTTTTTTGATTTTTCTAGAACTCTTCCTCAATGATCTAGGAGCTACTAGAGTCAGAGGCATGATATACTTATTCAGTTTAGAGCTTAGCCATACATGATCTCTTTTTACATTTTCAATGATGGATGTTGATTTCTGTTTTTATAAGAATGCACTTCAAGAAAACCTTCAATGATTAGTTGCCCTATGAGTAAGAATAAGAATTTATTGGACAGGTTATTATGATGTCCATTTAGTAGAATAATAGTAGCAGGTTCTTACTTAAGGTCTTTGAGCTTGTCAGTTATAAGGAGTTTGCTCCAGTAAATGTTACCAGTTGTGAGTTTCATATTGTGAGGTTAATAGCAAGCTGTTAATACTTTTTGTGATCTTTCTTTGTGATATCACAATTCACAGATTAATTATCACAATTTAATCAAGGACAAGGGGTATTTACTAAGGATGAAGCCTTAACATCAGTACCTGCTTAATTTCTACATATTATTTGTCTACTTACTGTGTGCAGTATCTTTAGCAATAGAATATTACCATCAGTTTCTAGAAGGAAACAAAGAACAATGATAATGGACTACAATGTTGGGGGTCTGTCTATGACATCTCATCAATAAACACTTGAACAAAAGATAATTAATTGTGTGCAAATGCGAAATTGTGTGTGCTTGTGTGTATGTGTGTGCATGTTTGGGTTTGATAATTTTCAACTTTAAAAATCCCAAGCATATCTACAACATAACAATACTATTTAACAATTTAAATAACATTTATAACCAATAATAAACAGTAGACCTTGTAAAATATGTTTATTTATGACTACTTTAAGATATAACATGCTACAATTCTAAAGACTAAAGAGCTATCTTAGCTGTTTAAGGCACTAGATTTACATCCTGGTGACATAACACCCTTGTAGAATGATTCAGTTGACTATAACACTGACTCCAGCAAATATATAAACTAGTCTGGTCTTCACAGAAATCAGCACACCACATGGGCACATACAGGTATCTGCAGTTGGTTCACATGTATTTGAGCACACTCACAGAAAAAAAAAAAAAACCTTAAAGTGGTAGGAATCCATCCAGAGAGAGGTTGTGTATGTGTAAAAATTCTAGGTCTCCATCAAATTCCTTCTACTCAGAGTTCAAGGAATCCTACAACAAAGGAGGAAAAAGACTGTAGGAGTCACACACTGTGACACAACCAGTGTTCTTCTACCCCATCCATTGCTGACACAGAATATACCAGCTAGTTTTGAACTAAGCACCCTTATTAGACCAAGAGCTGAAATTGGACCAAGAGATGCTCCCTGAGTCACAGAATCAACCAGCTTTAATGAGAAAAAGCATGCCCATTGTATTGCAATGTGACTCCCTGAGACACAGACACATTCAAAATAGATTGTACCAAGAACAGCTCTCTGAAACATAGAGACAGTTTGCACAAACTGGAAAGACATAGGTATATATTAGTGTAATAATAATAACAACAACATTAAGAGCAATTAACGCAACCAGAAACTTGGGTTTCTATAACAAGAATATCTAAACCTCACAATGTAGAAGAAACAAGAAAATGATCTTAAAAATAACTTTATGAAGATGATAGAGGCCTTTAAAAAGAAAAATAAATTGTTTTAAACAAATGAAGAAACAGACAAACAAGAAACTGAAAAAAATCAACAAATCTTTTTTAAAAGCCAAGAAAAATTAATCAAACAGGTGAAGAAAAAAGTTTTCAAAATTAAAATAGAAGCAATAAATAAAAACAAAGGGGATGATGGAATAAGACAATCTGAGAAAACACACAGGAACTATAGAGGAAATCATAACCAACAAAATGCAAGAGATGGAAGAGAGAATTTCTGGTGTGGAAGATACAATAAAAGAAATATACTTGTGAGTTGGAGAACACATTAAAGCCAAAAAAAAAAAAAAGTCATAGAATAAAAGAACCAGGAAATCTCGGACACCATGAAAAGACTAATCCTAAAAATAATAGGTATAGAAGAAAGAGGAAAATATCAGCTCAAAGTCACAGAAAACATATTGAACAAAACTATAGAAAAACTTTACCAACCTAATGAAGGGAATGCTTAGGAAGATACACGAAGCTTACAGGACACCAAATAGACTAGACTCCAAAAAAAAGTATACTCACCACATAAAAATCAAACCACTAAACATAAAGAATAAAAAAGAATATTAAGAGCTACAAAGAAAAATACGCCCAGTAATTTATAAAGGCAGACCTACCAGAATAACATCTGACTTCTCAATAGAGACTCTCGATTACAGAAGGTCCTCTACAGAAATTATGCATACACAAAAAAGTCAAAGAATACTACTCCTAGCAAAATTCTCAATCACTATAGACAGAAGAAACAAGATATTGCATGACAAAATTTAAACAATACCCATCTACAAATCCAAACCTACAAAAAGCATTAGAAAACAAAACAAAACAAACAAACAAAGAAGAAAAACCCCTCTAACCTGAGGGAGTTAGATGCACTCACTAAAAACACAATCAATAGATAAACCCATAGCCTGAAACTTCAAAACAGAAAACACACATGCATCACCATGAAGGTTCCTGTTCTGACCTGCACTCTGAGCCTTCAAGAACATAGCCTGCAGAGTGATAACTCCATGCCCTTTCCAGTTTTTTCCTGTCTTTCTGCCTGGGGAAGTTAGATGAGGAAGTTTCAGGTGTTTACATGGTCAGTAATTTTCCAACCACCTGGGGAAATTCCACAGTGCTATGCTTCTAGAAGCACAGGGCATATAAGACTGACATTGACCTTCAATAAATGTTATTCTCCTTCAACAAATGACCCTTGTGTCTGTGTCTTTTTTCAATTCACAGGCTGGAGTCTGAGTTGCTGACCCAAATAGAGCATGCTACTACACCACCACATTTAGAGGTATTAACTCACACTGGTCCTTAATACCTATAAATATCAACCTACTCAATTCCCCTATAAAAAGTCACAGGATAATAGAATAGATAAGAAAACAGAATCCATCCTTCTGCTACACACAAAAATTATCCCACAACTTCAAAGACAAACACTGCTTCAAAGTAAAGGGTTCGAAAAAGCCTTTCCAGTCAAATGGACTTAAGAAACAAACTGGTGTAGTTATCCTAATATCTAACAAAATATGTTTAAAACTAGAATCAATCAAAAGTGATCAGAAAGGGCATTACATATTTATTACAGAAAAGGTTATCAAGATGAATTCTCAATTCTGAACATTTATGTCCCAAGTACAAGATGTAAAAAAAGTTAATAAAGCTTATATAACATATCATAACCTACACACTAATAGTAGAAGAAATCAAGACTCCAATATTACCAAAGGACTGGTCTGCCAGACAGAATCTTAACAGAGAAATAAGGGATCTAACAGATATTGAGATGGACTTAATAAATATATACAGAACATTCTACCCAAACTAATAAGAATAGATAATTTTTCAGTACTCCATTGTGCCTTCTTTAAAACTGATCACATACTTGGTCATAAAGCAAATATCAATATATACAAAAAATTGTAATAACCTTCTGTATGCTGTCTGGCCACCATGGCTTAAAAATCAACATTACAAACTACAACAGAAAGTAAATAAACTCATAGAAACCTAATAACTCCCAATTAAACTACATCTATGTAAAAGAAAAAGAAAGAAATTAAAGAATTCCTACAATTTCAATGAAAATTAACCCACAACATATCCAAACTTATGGCATCCAGTAAAAGCAGTGTCAATAAGAAAGATCATAACAATAATTGCCTAAATAAAGAAGTTGGATAATTGCACACAAGTGATTTAGAAAACTTTTTGTTCTAGATCCTGAAAACTCAAGAACAAAAAGAAAAAAACTCACCCATAAGAAGTAGACAACAAGAAATAGTGAAACTCGATGTTGAATTCAATAATATTAAAATAAAGAGAACAATACAAAGAATCAATGAAAGAATGACTTTATTCTTTGAGAAAATCATCAAGATCGACAAAGTTTTATCCAAAATAATAAAAAGAAATAAAGAGAACAATCAAATAACAAAATCAAAAATAGGAAGGGGGACACAACTACTAACACTGAAGAACTCTGGAGAATCTTTAAGTCATTCTCCAAAGACCTTTACTTCAGTAAATTGGAAAACATAAAAGAAATGGACAATTTTTCTGGATAAATACCACTTATCAAAATTAAATCAAGACCAGATAAACAACTTACATAGACCTATAACCTCAAAGAAAAGAGAAAAAGTTATTAAAAGTCTATCAACCAAAACAAACAAGAAACAAACAAAATCTTTTAAGGCCCAATGGTTTCAACACAGAATTCTACCAGAATTTCAAAGAAGAACTAATTTTAATACTTCTCAAATTGCTCTATACAATAGAGACCAAAGTAACATTGCCAAACACATTTTATGAGGCTACAGTCACCCTGATAGCAAAAACACACAAAAACACACAAAAGAAACAGAACTACAGACCAATTTTTCTTGTGAACATTAGTGCAAAAATACTCAATAAAATACTGGCATACCAAATTCAAGAACACATCAGAAAGATTATCCATCATAATTAAATAGGCTTCATTACAGATTCAGGGATAATCAACATGTGAAAAATCTGTCAATGTCATACACCATATAAACAAACTGAAAAAAAAAAAACACATTGTCATCTTATTAGATGCTGAAAAAGCCTTTGACAAAACTTTCACTCCTTGATCATAATGGTCTTGGAAAGATCAGGGGTCCAAGATACAAACCTAAACATAATAAATGCAGTGTAAAGCAAGCTGACAGCTGTAAGAATTTCTGGCGCATAGTAGCTGTGTAGTAAATATAATAGTCCAATAACTAAACATGGCACCAGGTGAGGTAAAAATTCCTGGCATGTTGCATGCAGAGGGTACATCCTTAGAAGTGGCCATGTTGATCTATGACCATCCATTCTCTTAAAAATAGACATCATGTAAAAGGTCTTTTCTTCTTCTTCTTCTTCTTCTTCTTCTTCTTCTTCTTCTTCTTCTTCTTCTTCTTCTTCTTCTTCTCTTTCCTTGTACCCACCTAACAACTTTCTTAAATAAGCACTAGTGAGATAATGGTAGTGTGTGTCTGTTTTCACATGTGAAACTAACATTTTGATGCCATAATTCAGATCAGGCTCTCCCCTGGGCCTAGGTTAACATAAGTGTTAGGAGAACTTAACTGGAGCCACTACCAGGCCATGTTCCATCTGCCCCACCAAACATCATTGGTCTTCCCTTTCCAGTTGGTGCAAATGCAAAGTATGGACTCTGGAAAAGACAGCTGATTGCCCAGCTTTCTGATAGTACTCTAATCTCACAAAGTCTACCCCTACCTACTATCTTCGCTGGACATGGCTATGACATGACACTTACCTGACACTCATTTCTAGACTTCCCTGCTATTGAAGTCCAGCTCAGACCATTGTATCCTGCTCCTGGACTCTGTCCCCAGGGCTTTACCCTAAAACCTTCTCAAGGCACTAAAAAGTGCCTAGTATTAGTTAGAGTTGGTTTTTATACTCACCCTAAAAGCTGAAAGGTGCTTAGTGGTGGCTAGTATTTGGGGGTGGGGGCTTTGTCCTAATGCCCTCTCTAAGAACTAATGAGTTACTTAGAGGTAGCTAACATTGCTCCCCTGGAATCACTTGGTGATTGAACCATGACCCATATTTTGCAGTGGAATTTCTACCATTTGGTCCTCAATAATTGGGAATTAGCCAGAAAAAAGAATGTCTTTCCATCCTCAACTTTAGGACAGCCTTATGACTTACCTAGACACCACCAAGTTTTTCTGTTTGTGCAAAAAAAAAAAAAATGACCTAAGTACCCCTTAAATAATAACTGAAAATAGCCATCTATTGGCTTCCTAGACCAGGATATTTTTTTTCTCAAAAAACCATTTAATTGAAAATATTACATAAACAAGACATTATCTCTGTGAACCAGGTGTTATACATGAACCAATAAGTCAGTTAATGTTTCTGTGAAAAATCGCTTTCCTTCCATTTGAGGTCCTCATGCTGGCAGCTCCACGTGAGTACTCTTTAGTGTGAACCCGTGCATTCCTCTCATCTGTTTTCCTCCTCAGAGCATCATCTTTATCATCTTACAATGGAAAGTTCACTCCTCATCAAGGCCTTTGTGTTTTCTTACTCTTACTTCCCAGAAGACACATTTCAAACTCTTTGCTATCTTGCTTATCAGAACTGTAAACTTTTTTTAAACCATCAAATGCTAGTTTTTATCACGTTGATTATGCTTTTCTTCAATATGATAGACAATCTATACTCTAGAAACAGCAAGGCTCAGGGTTCAGTCATCTTATTAGATTTATTAAGATTAGACCAGGATATTTTACAGGAACTAATTTTCAGGAGTATAGGTGGATGGAAAGAGTTTCTCTCTCTCCATATGTCAGCCGTAAATCATCTCTTCTAGTTTCCTGTTCTTGGAAAATGTTTCCCTATTTCTTTTCATGTCTCAGCTCTAAACCTTCTTTTCTATCTTTCTGTTTTCCCACCCATCTGTTTGTAGCCATACAATCAAATCCTTCTTTGGAACCCCTCTACTTTTCAAATTTTAACACTCACCTTCAACTCCTGTAACTTCTTCCTCTCTGGGAACTCTAAGCCACCTACACTAACTCCATTGATCACTCACTCTCACACTCCTAAAGATCCTGATCGAGTTCTCTCTGTGTGGGAAGTAGCTGGCAAAGATGAGATAGTAAAAGTTTATACCTCATTTTGTCTGTCAGAACTTTCTCAGGTAGCAAAAAAATGGGCTCTTATAATTCTAATTCCACTGTCTTCATAAAGGAATTCCAATATATCACTAAATCTTATGATCTCACTTTTTATTATATATATATGTGTGTGTGTATATATATTTATAATTTTGAAAAATAATTTTCTCCCCAAAGAGCAAAGGCAAGTTTGGAAACAGGTCAGAACTCATGCAGATGAAGTTCATCAGACAAATGTAGCAAGTGAGCCAAGGCTGTTCCAGATGTAGACCCCCACTGGAATTAAAATACACTAAAGGAAGTGTTAGCCAGAGACAATTTTGTGACCTGCTTACTGGCAAGTCTGTGTAGAGCTGCTCTGAAGTCTGTTAATTTTGAAAAAATTCAGAAGATAGTACAGGATAAACAGGGGAATCCATCCTAGATTTTGGAACTCCTCACAAGTGCTCTTTTATAGTAGACTAACTTAGATCCTGAGAACACTGAGGGAAGGCAACTTGTCATGACCCATTTTTTTACCCAGAGATATCCCACTGTCAGAGCTAAACGTAAATCTCTTGGGAGGGATCCACTGACTCCACAGGTAGAAGTCTTAGTACTGACTTTTAAGCTATATCAGAGGAGGGATGAGAAAACATACTAGGAAAGATAACCTCTTGTTGCCCAAAGCTATCTTTTAAGCTTCTTCACCTCTTCCCGTGACAAAGAGGCCTAGACCTCTAATGCCTGCTTTAAGTGTGGCAATCTTGGCCATTGGTCTCACTCTTGCCCAGTCTTACAGAGGATGTCCAGGCCTTGTTCTAGGTACCATGGGAAACACTGGTCTGGTCCCTAAGCCCAATGTGGCATGGAGATATTACACATGGAAAACTCCTTGGCTGATATCCTAAACCTGGCTGTTGACAATTGATGCTGCCAAGGCTTCCCTATCCTGACCATCATCATCACAAAAAGGGAGCCTTGGAAAGTCATAATGGTATCAGGGCAGTTCATTTCTTTCCTCATGGACACCAGAGCCATATACTTAGTTCAGCAGGAGATCTGAGATCTTACCTCTCTTTCTAGCCTTTCTATTGTTGGAGTGAGAGGCAAACAACTCCAGCTTCATCTTATGTTCCCACTTGTTATACACAAAACCTGACCTCCACAAAACCTGACCTCCAGAGAGACCACTGACATACAGAATGCAAACAGCAAAGCTTATTAGCGTTGCAATACAAGCCAGGCAGGGAGCATACTTCAAGATTCTGTGATAGCAGAGCATGAAGTAGCTGCTGTCTTTGGTTACAAGGGATCTTTTATAGGCAAAAGTTACAACAAAGTTGGTTGCTTGAAGACAAGGTTTTGATGTGCTACTGATTGGCTCATGCTTATGGTGATTCTACCCCAAAGAATCTTTCAACCCCACCTGGATGGACCACACCTGAATGGACCTCATATGGGGTGGCTGGTCATTCCCAGAACTGGGCAGATGTCTTGGCTAATCTCCCAGAGTTGTGAGTAGGAAGCTATTCTTCTCCCAGAACTGGGGAGGCCCCGCTAGGTCTACTCTTTTAGGACATGTTATTTTTCCAGGACTGATCAGACATGACTATTCTCCCAGAATAACCCTTGCCAGAAATGTGAAACTATATTTTATTTTAGTTTCTTATAGAATAGAATACAAAATGGGGTTTCTTGAGCTAAGTCTTCACCCCTTATTGTATTTTCAGAGAGATCTCTATCACTCACACATTTTTGATTATGCCAATCTGTCCCATAACTCTAATGGAAAGGGATTTTTTTTTTAACTAAAGTAGAAACTTTCATTTCTTTCAGTCACCACATTTGCCTGAATCCAGACTTGCTAGTTGTTCCAGCCACTCCCTTGGTTCCCTTGTTATCTCTACAGCCTATTAGCAACAGACCCCCATACTCTCTTCTAGCCTCCAAGGTAGACCCCAAGTGTGGACACCCAGAATCCTTGTGTCACTAGACACCTTTTCCTAAAATTTTCTGTCTCTGAGTTTTCCATTCTAGCCTACTCCTGGAAGCTGAAGTCTAGAGGATTACTAGAAAACAAGAGGCTCAAAAGGTATTTTGTGGCCTTGACCTTCCTCTCCCCAACAGACTAACCCTCCAGCTACAGCTTCTGGAGACTGAAAAACCCAGAAGCCATCTTTCTACTAGAAAGCAGTTGACTGCCACCCTCTGAGGACTAGAGAAAAGAAACAAGTAGTCACTTCTAGAACAGGTAACAAGTAAAACAGAGACTGTTATCCCATCCTCCAGGATCAAAGAAAGGGAACCATAAGTCATTTTAACCTTGGCAATGTGGAAACAAAAATCATGAGACATTTTAACCTCTTCCCATCCCTAGACTTAGCAGAGATCCCCAAACTTTATTGTACAGTCACTAGCCAATGAAGTTTCTTAGAAGGAAGAAACACAAAACAATAACCTCAAGGATTATTTAATGTATAGACAGAGCCTAACTTAAGGTTATCTACATCCCAATTTCAAATTTTTCTTTCTCTTTCTCTTTTTCTGTTTTCTTAATCTGACCTCCACACTCTGTAATAGCAGAGTACCCTCACTATATTATCTGAATTATTTTACTTCTCAAGGTTCTCTCACTAACTCATAATTTCCCTCCAAGCTTCAGAAAATAAAAATTCATAATCCCATGCCTTAAAATCAACTAGGCGCCGGTTCTGCCACCGGGACCTGTGCTCTCTGCAGCGTCCCAGCGCACTCTGGAGCAGGGGCAGCTGAACTCTGCACCTGGCCACACCCACAGCTCCTGCTGCTGCTGAGGGTATCTGCAAGGATCCCTACCGCGACCCCGAACTGAGTGAACTGAGCAAACTAACTGCAGGGGTCTCTGAGGGGCAGATTCGAACCCTGACCAGAGGTGAGGAGGGCTCGGCGGGCCTCAGC
>PVIH01010470.1:0-75131 GCA_004025045.1 Sigmodon hispidus | reverse complement strand
CCCGGAAGTGGAACCAGCAACAATGGGAGCTGAACTCTCCCTCCCAGGCTGGGATAAAGGCACTGAGGCCTCTAGCCCCCTCCTGACCTCTGGGCGGGGTCCGAATCCGCCCCTCGGAGACCCCAGCAGTTGGTTCGCTCAGTTCGAGGTCGTGGCGGGGTTTCCCTCAGCAGGAGCCGTGGAAGTGGTCAGGGACAGCATCCACCTGCCCCTGCCCCAGAGAGCGCTGGGATTCTGCAGCCAGCGCTGGGTCCCGGAAGTGCGACATTTTTCATAGTAATTCCCATGTAGTATTTTTCATGTATTCTTTTCTTACAAATTCATTCTCTTGAAGACTGAATCTAATATCAGGCTTTAACCCTATTAATTTGCTGAATGCCCAACATTGCTTTCAAATCTTATACTAATTTTTCAACTATTCATTTTACATCTTTTTGGGGACATCTAATAACAACTCATACAAATCATGTTTATTTTCTCATTCTACTCACTCAGTCAGCTCTGCTCTCACTTGCTAACACTGGAGTTCTTTCCTGGACAAACTACCAGGGCATCCTATTTGGTTTTATCAAAGACTTTTGGATTCTCTCAATGCCCAGTGAAGATTGACAATATGATAGTCTTTAGTTGGCATTGTTGAGTATGTATCTGCTTTAGTCTTCAGCTTTGTGCTATCAAATCCTGGACACTAGGAGTCTTATTTTGTGTATTTAAAGTATTTGCACAATTATAATTTCTATGACAAATGTTTGTGGAATAAATGAATACAAACAAGGCAGTGGAAATATAGTAAGTGGACAAATGTCTCTCTTATAGTTACAGAATCATGCATGGTCATAAAGACTCAGACTGGCTTTTTCACTCTTCTTAACATTTTGCCCAACACTGTCCATCATCACTTCTTAAAACTTCTGCTTTACTTCTTGCCAGCCACTGTTGGGGGGGCTGTCTTTGCATGTGTGATGGTTGGTCCAAGATCAGTACATACTTCAACCTCAATTGCAAGTTTTGCTCACATCTCAGTATGCTGGTACTTTCTCAAGATTCCTGTCACTTTGATAATATTTCATGTGAATAACTGCCAATAGTTACAGGTCTGAGTATCCTCCAAAGTCCACATTTGCATATGCTTTGAGGACAACATGTAGGAACCTATTTCATTAATATGCTAAATATGTTACAAACACTCAACTTTTGGTGGAAAACAGAATCACAGAGGCAAATCTTAATCTTAGGAGGCTAAGTACTCAATTCAAATTTGGAGCCCACTCTTCTGCCCTATCCTAAATTCATTGCTTTTAGAATCTAGTACTGACACTACCAAGGCCTTCAGCCTGGCAGCAATTCAACTGGAACCCTTAGGCAGCCAGGTGCTGACCTTCCCACACCTTATTTAAGTCTTAATAGTTGAATCTGTAAAAAACACAGCAAGAGGAAGACCTATACTTCTCTGTATTCTCAGTGCCTCAATATCCTAAAGTAATTTAGAGACAAGGTATAATCAACATTTTTGGAGTATCTGAGTCATTACTGTCTTTCTCTTGCTCACTTAGATGATCTCTTATAATGCCGTGATATGCAGAAATGCAATCTTTTTGAAGGCAGAGGCTATATCTAATTAACATCTGCATAAATGTTATGGCTGAAAGAACTTAGATTTTAATTCCAGTTGCATGATTTTTGGTACATTATTTATCTAACCTAGGTATGACTTAGTTCATATTTAATTGGAGACTTAAATGTTTAAACAACAAGATGATTGAGGGAAATTAGTGGAATCTTTATTTCCTCTCTCTCCCTGCCCCTTTCATTCTCTCTTCCTTTTTTCTCTTACATTTAGCTACCAGCACTCTGCCTTATACATTTGGCCTTCATTTTTTGACATTGCTTGTGAAGAAATCCTTGTGTGCATGTTTTTATAGTCTGTTGGCTTTACATTTTGTGCAGTAGTATCTTTAGTGATAAATCGTATGGCAGGTTGGACTTGTTTCACCAGATGTAAATACCCCAGTCCCAGGGTGAAACTCTGTCACTTCCTGTCTTGTACTTTCTATGATCCTGAATATCAGAATGCTCTGAATATATAAGTATGGGGGATGGGACAATATTGGAGCTGCCCTAGGCCAATGGGTAGGGAGGAATGAATAATTCCTCTACAGCCTGAGTAAACAGACCTAAGAAATACTTCCTGAAGGTCCTTAGAAACTCTAAGAGCTGATCACTGTCTTGTTTTGTCTCTCTTTTTTATGTCAAAAAGTTCATTGCCAGGATTTTATTCTTAAATAATCTACCCAAACACAAGCCATTGCCTCTATTTTCACAAATATCAGTTTAAGATTAACCCCACCATACATAGTATAAAGTCTGATATAGCAAATATTTCTAACAAATAACTACCACAATTAACTTATCCACTGCTTTGCAGTGAAAACAAAGTGAAAGATGTAGCCATATTCTCCAGAAACTTAATCCTTGAATATTCATTTTTTTCCCATTTAAATTTCCTCTTGATTTAAACAAGGTAGCCTTGCAAGCCCTCAGCTGACTGGTTGAACTGTGAGCACCTGAGACAGAGGAGCCAATGCAATTCCTTAGCAGTCATGCCTGTTTTCCAGAACTTGGCATCAGTATAAATTGACCTTCATATTTTTGTCTTGCCTTATTAGCTGGATAAAATGTTGACTCTTAAAGCACCCAGGAGACAATACAAGACTTCAGAGAAAGATAGGACATATGGCAGAACTCAATCAAGCAGCAACTAAGAAGGTGGATGAGATTTCTTAGAGTCCTACTATCCATGCTTCCAATATACTTCCATAAAAGCACATACTGTCTTTTGGTTCTAGGAGGTATAGTCTTGTCCTTATAATGTTCTGTGGAGTTTGAGGAGATCTCAGAAACATTTTCTCCCATAGAATCAGATGCTTTCTAAGACAAGACACTCAAGATGAAGGTTGGTTTCATTTCCATTGCATGTAGAGATTTTCAAAGGCAGAATGGGTTTTGTTTAATGGTATTTCTTATACTTTACTGATGGCCCACTATGATGGGTATATAATGAATGTTTGATGAAAATTAGGTTAAGAATAACTCTGGGTTCTGCAAGTAATGATTTATACTGTACAAGCCTAATGACCTGAGTTTGATGTACAGAACCCAAATATTTGACTGCATCATGGAACTGTCTTCTGATATTCACAAACACATCTTTCTTGGTCTTGATCTCTCGGACTCTGTCTCTGTCTTTCTTCATGTGTGCTCTCTCCTCCCCTCCCATCTCCATTTTCTTCCCCCTATTTCCCCTCTCCACAATAATGTGATAAACCTGTGAAACAGAATACCTCTTCTTCCCCTTCTTCTCCAGCTCCTCCTTCTCATGCTCCTCCTCTTGTTCCTCTTCCTCTCACCTTCTTAATGTTTCTAAACATCAAATTACAGATCAAATCTATGCCTTCTGAGATGTGATCCTTTTTTGTTTCATTTTCATTCATCTTGCATACTGACTCAAGCTGTTCACTGCCCAGTGTTCTGGCTTCTGCTCTGCTCTGTCCTATTGCCAAGGAAAGTCACATAGAACAATTTCTAGTCCTTGACCAATTTATTTATTTTTTATCTCAGCTGGGCTGTGCCAACAGTTCAACAGTTCTTTTTGATGTATAAATTACTTTTACATACTCCAAAATTTACAACTGCTTTTTTTTTTTTTTTTTTTTTTTTTTTACTTAGTTATTCACCATTAACCATCCCCACTGGGAACAAAAGTCGGTGACTTACACTCAGGGTTCTCCTGGTTTTGCTACCCAGAGTTCCATGTAGCATCTCCCATTTCTCCTTCTTCACTGCTTTCTAAACTAGTCTTCACATATTCTGCAGTTTCCTCTCCTTTTCCAGATGTATCTCATCTTTTTTCTTGCCTTTGGTATGAGAATATTGAAACATCTTATATGTACATTGCTTGTGTGACCCTTTGCTTTGTGGGAACTTTGGAATGCTCATTCTCTTCATAATCCTCCACCAAACAGGATGCCTAGAGAGATACAAGTGCCCCTGTGTGCAGGAAATCTGGTAGTTTGACTTTTCCAATTTTCTCAGGCACATCTAGTTGTGCTGATGACTTCCATTCCTTAAAATTCCATGGTACTTTGGTTGCTTGTTTTGCCCTACCTACTTTTTGTTTTACATGGAAACCTTTGTTAAACTTATCTTTGTTATCCCCTAGGATTGTTTCCTTTCCAGTATAGTTATGATATAGATGCCATCCCTAATGCTAACACAGGGATTAGCTTCTCACACAATTTGTTTCCAAATTTCTATGCGCATGCTGGACAGCTCCCCTGGTTATCTTCCTTAACTGTCAAATACTAAGTTTCCCCACATCTGCCAGTAAGACTGAATTGGTTTGGTTTGGAGCTTGTTTAGTGGTAGGATGCTAGAGAAGAGAGATTGAAAAGGTAAAAATAAAAATTTGAGATTTTTTCTAGTCTACTTAACTTGCTAATGATAATTAACAGACACAGAAAAGCATCTGTAGGCTTTGGATTCCATCTCTTCTCACCCCAATTTCCAAAACAATCTGGTAAAAGAAAGAGACTTATTCATTGCATTTCCAATAAATTTCTGAATTTGCTATTCAGAACTAACCTTGCTTAAAAAATAATAACTCAATGAAGAAAACAACAAAGCTTCAAAAAAAATTAGGTAGAATTTTCAAAGCTAAATATCTATGTACAGGATTTTCTTCTAAATCTATTCAAGTTTAGAGCCTTTGCTTTTCTGATAGTGGTGCACACATAATATAGAAAGCCAGCAATGCATGAAGGCTTAAAAAATTAAAGCAAAAATTATTGACTGACTATATCTTCATTTTGACTAAAGTCAATTTTTTTTTTAATTTTTAAGATATATACACTTATAGATTACAAACCCTGGTCCTTCAATATCAAGTTTTTTTCCTTACTTGTTATCAAGACAGAACCTGTGTTCTAAACCAGACTCAACTCCTCAAGTAGAACTTAACTGTTACTTATTTCTACACAAAGTATACCTCAACATCTCTGGAAATGCCTTTTCCTTCTGTATTATGCTTAATAGCTTTTAAAATGTTTTTCTCTTTTCTCCCTACCTTTTGATGTCCTGCTCATTCAATCCCAATGTCTGAAGATTTTAACTTACTATTGATAATCAAGACATAATAGTTATTTTCTTTAGGTAGGACCTGTTCATTACACTTACATGTGAATAACATACACATTTTAATATGTGAACCCAAATCTTCCATGGAACTTGTAGATTGTCCTACTTGAGTCAAAATCACTGTGGTTGAGAATCAGTGGTCTCTATCAGCATCCATCTACATCCACACTTGTATTCACATTGAAATGCTCAAATGTATCTGAGTTCCATGAATGTTAACATGTGCTAATCTCTCTTCTTCTCTCATTTAGTATCAGGCATGCACTTGACACATTGTAATAAATAAGTAAGGAAGAAGAAAAAGAATTTCTGTGGAGAAGTGGCTTTATGCCAAATCCTCCTGTAAGGTCTTCTGTATTAACTACTGCCTGAGGCAATAAGAAGTTTCTCTGTTGAAAGTTGGACACAGCATTACTTTATGGCTATAAATGTGAGTATTGAGAAAGCAGGGTGACAACATGCAGCAAAAAATGGCAAAGACACACTCTCATGAGCTTCTCCTTATGCATTTTTTTTAATCTTTTTTTTGAATCGTTTCCACGTAAAGAGCTCACTTTTTGGGAAACACACTTGTGTTGCCAGCTGCTGGCCCTCAGAGTGTGGAGACAGAGATAAAGCAGGCATCTAGACCTGACTGATAAAGGCCACCCAGTCCTATCTATCTGGTTGGTTGATATATGAGCAGCTTGGCAACAGGTTTACAACACTGAGAGTCTAAGCAGATGAAAAACTTATTCCTATAGATGTAATGTAAGCTCATAACTACAACATTCTCTATAAAGAGAGCAACAGAGAAATGAGGGAGGATACTAGCTTAGAGAAGACCCTAAAAGCCAATTTTGCTCTTCATCCAAACTTCAAACATCACATGAATTAAAGTAAGTTACCAGCCTGCAAGGTGAGTGGTGTTGTGTGGCAGTGAAACTTCAATTGTTTGTTCTTTTATTTTACAACTGAGAGTTACATGATTCTAAGTATAATGATGAAAATAATAATTTAAAAACATGCAAATGCTATGAACAAGAAGCATAGAGTGGACTCCTGGGACCAGTTCTAGCAAATAGATCAGTGGTATATTTGCCATGCAATTTTTAAAGTGATGCAGAACACACACACACACACACACAGAGAGAGAGGGGGGGAGGAGGGGGAGAGGGAGAGGGAGACAGAGAGAGACAGAGAGACAGAAACAGAGACAGAGACACAGGGAGAGAAGCAAAGGCACACAGAGAGAGACAGAGAGTCAGAGAGAGAGAGAGACAGAGACAGAGATAGAATTTTATAATATACTCCTTTCATTTTATTCAATACACCAATTCTCCTCAAACTTCAGTGAGATAAATTACTAAAACCTTACCTAGATTATATACAATCTTGGCAACTACTTCCCTGCTAAAGCTGTATCATAGTAAGACAATATGTATTACTAGTTGGAATTTGAGTAGAGCATTTTCAAGGCTCATTGTATGTCATTTTGTTGCAAGTGAAGTATCATGGTTTTAAATGTATTTTCTTTCTTTTGAAAAAGGTTGTAATATGGATTAGCTAGGCTAGTAAATACAAAGTCCTAGAATACTGAATAATACATTGTAAATATGGGAATCAATATTTGTTATTTTGTTAGATCTCCTAAGAAATAGCTTTTATCTTCAGCATAATGATTTTATGGTCATAGAGGGACTCTCGTAAAATCCTCTTCTTTGCTGAATTTCTATTTGGTTCATTCTGTGCCTCTGCTTTTTATTTAATGCTTACTACAGCTGAGGACTTTATTTCTCAGGAAGGCCTCTGGCTGTTTTTGTCTTCTTTGATCTATTATGAAAGCCACTAAACTAAGTGTCCAGTGAACAGATGTTATTAGGGAATAGTCTACTTTTTGTTTAGTGATCATTGCATCTAAACTGACAAGACTGATAAATTCTAAGATAGTTCCCATGGTAATAAAGTAATCCTAGCAAAGTTTATCAATAGCTTTCAAAACTTTAGGTACTCATGACTGCTATAAAATTGTTACAGATTTGGTGATTTAAAGACAAATTTATTGCCTCAAAGTTCTAGGAGCTACACATCTGAAATAAAAATGTCAACAGAGCTTATTTATCCTACAGGTTCTTTGGGAGATAAGGATCTTTGTCTCTCTCTTAACTTCCACTGGCTCATTGTAAGGTGTGGTGTGTTTTTGATGCATAGTACCATCCTTCCAGAATCTGTCTTTGTTTCTCCATGTCATTTATTGACTACATATGTATGCATATTTTTTTTTCCTGCTAAGGACACCCGGCACTGGCTTAAGTCTCAATGTAGCCCAGTGTGGCCTCTTTTTAACTTGATTTCAACTAAAATATTTAAATTTTAAATAGCATTGTATTTTCAGATTGTAGGGATTAAAACTTTATTACATCTCTATGACATGTATGATCCAATCCACAGCATTAACTATGTTGATGTTTAAAAGAATTGCAGTAATATAATAATAGGAAGTGCTTATATGTACTTTGTCTCCCAGGCATTGAATTAGATATTCCATATAATTGACTTACTTAATAAACAATGTCTTGTGAAGTAAGCTGCTTCTATCATCATCTTCATCATTATCACCACCACCATCATCATCTCCATTATCCATCACCACCAGCACCATCACTGTGATCCCACTGTGTTTTTCGCTTTAGTGATTTTCTCCAAGTGAAGAGCTCTGTTGCACAGCTGGGCTTGAAGGTCAACTAAAATCCATTGCCATTCATCTCATCCAACCCAGAACATATCCCCAAAACCAGTGACAATGCAGGGCCCTTTTCCAGGTACAACCTGAACTGTGCTTACATTTCTTTTTCTTCCTGTGTGAAACTTCCTGGATCCTTGGATGGGTTTGCCTGAGGCTCTTAGCAGAATCAGTGCTGAAGCTCTTCAGTACAGCTAACTGCAGCCAAAGTAGAGTAAGCTGAAGTTTCCTCTAGAGCTGAGCTCTTGCGCAAGGCAAAGTTCAGGTGCCAACTTCTTTCTTCAAAATCTGTGGTTGATGTGCTGTATATTTGCAGAATAGCAAGAGATCCCCATGTCCTGCAAATTTGGCCTTAATGTTTTGTATTTTGCAGTGAATTTGTGTTATTATTCTTCTCACCTAGAGGTAAATCAGAAATGACTGTTGGACAGGGAAAGCAAACTGTATTCACTTTTTGTTTTTCATTTGATGGTTTACAAATCATAACAATTATCTACTACCACAAGTAAAAGTACAAAGACACCTAAAGGCATAGTTAATGATCCTGTCCACAGGGCTGGTCCATATGCATAATCCTATTAATAACTCCAGTGCACCTTTTTGCCTTCTCTTTCTTCTTATACACTTAGGTGAGCATCAAACAATATAGACATTTAGATTTCTAATAACCAAAGAGATTCATATTATGCATTTAAGTTGAAAATTTCTATTTTATATTTGTTAATATATTATGTATAAATAACAAATTTAGAACATTATCATAATAATTTTGGGGACTTTTTTAGTGCACTTATGATAATTCAGTTAAAGGACTAGAAAGTCTCCCAGTGGAAGCCTGTCAAATGCTCACTTTGTCTCTTTAACTTTGCTTATACAATATGGTCCTTGTTATCCCTCTGTTCCATGGGTTGTTGGAACTGAACATGTCAAATATGAGAAACCCCATGTTTTTTAGCACCTGCATGCATGTGCTTTATTCTCATCTTGTGACGATAGCATTACTCTTTTAGCTCAGCTTCCTAAATCTTGTAGCTCTTATGAAGCTGCTTCCTCTCATGCACCCACTGCTAATCCTGCACAGACCCTTTCTGTTCTTTTCAGCACATTCAGAATTCAGTTCCTCAGACCTAGTTTATTATCTTCATTCTACTTTAAGTGACTCCCATTTTTCATCTGTCCCATGGCTGGCTCACTGACTTCCATGTTTCTCTCTCTCTCTCTCTCTCTCTCTCTCTCTCTCTCTCTCTCTCTCTCTCTCTCTCTCTCTCTCTCTCCATGAGTCCCACGAGGCTTTATTTGATGATCACCCTTACAGCAAACACCTTTCCAGACACCTTGTCACTACTTATGGTATTTTGTATTACTTATATTTGTATTTCTCTATAGTTCTTATCATCATCATCATAATTATTAACCTAATTATACAGGATGATTGTTTAAAATATATACTGGTGACATTTTTTATTACTCTATCTCACTCTGGCATGCTGTTTTTAAAATATAAAATTGTCTTATTTATGTAGTATTTTTAATGCTGTATACTCAAAAAAACTTGGATTACTTGACTTAGTTTTATTTCCTATTTTTATGATTTAAAAAAAAACTGAAAAAAGCAATTCAAGAGAGAAAGGTGCTGATCTGACCTGTAATTTCAAGTTATAGCTCATCATGTGGGGCAGTTAAGGCAGCAGAAACTTGAAGCAGCTGGTCACCTTACACCTATTGTCATAAGAAGAGAACAGAGTATATATGCATGCACGCTAGTGCTCAGCTTGCTCTCCCAACTGTGATACTGTTCAGGATTTCCTACACAGGGAATGGTCTCTCTCACAATTACTGTGGGTCTTCTCTTATCAGTTAATGTAATGAAGGTAATTCCCCACAGTTATGCCTAGAGGCTCATCTCCCATTTGATTCTTGTGCTGGCTAGTTGTATGTCATTTTGACACAAACTGGAGCCATCTGAGAAGAGAATACTTCGGCTGAGACGATGTCTCGGTAAGACTCAGGTGTAGGCACCTCCTTAGGGCATTTTCCTAATTAGTGAGTGACATGAGAGGGGTCAGCCTCGTGTGGGTCATGCCACCCTTGAGCTCATAGAATTAGGGTATCCAAGAAAGCAAACTGAGCAATCTAGTAAGTAGCACTCTTTCATGCCTTCTGCATCAGTTCTTACCTTTAGGTTCCTGCACTGTTTGAGTTTCTGTGCTTCAGAAGATGAACTATGATGTGTAAAGATAAACCAAATAATACCTTTCTTCTCCAACTTATTGTTCCTTTTACTTATTTATTTCTAGCATAATTTTGTTTCTTTAGTTTTGAGAGAAGCTCGGTCTCACTATATAGCCAATGCTGAACTTGATGCATGATTCTCCTGCCTCAGTATCCCAAATACTGAGATTATAAGTGTATGCTACTACGACAAACTCATTTATTTGGATATGATGGATTCTTGAGTATAAGAGCAAGAAGAAAGAAAGTTTCCAGGCATTATCTGATATGATTGTGAAGAGGAAATTCTCAAAGTCAGAAGTCAGTGGGTGTTGTGTGTTTTTTATTTAATTTTTAATTTTTTGTCAGCTTGATACAGGCTGCTAGGAGGAAACCTTGACTGAGAAACAACTTCATTAGATTTGTCCACAGGCATGCCCTTGGAGCACTTGCCTTTGGAGCATTTTCTTAATTAATTAGTGATGTGAGACAGCCCAGCTCACTGTGGGTGTTGCCACTTCTGGGCAGGTGGCCCTTTATTGTGTAAAAAACAAACAAATGAAAACAAGCTGGGAGAGGGATGCAAAACAAGTGAGTGAGGTAAGTAGTAGCTCTCCATGGTCTCTGCCTCAGTCGTTGCCTCCAGGTTCCTGCCCTGCTGGAGTTTCTGCCTTGGCTTCCCACAGTGATGGACTGAGACATGGAACTGTAAGCTGACATATAAACCCTTTTCTACTCTATTCACTTTAGTCACAATAGACAGCAAAGTAGGATGGTGACCTGGAATCCAAGATGGTACAGCTCCTCCCTGATCCCACCACATCAAGACCAAGATGATCTGGAGTTCCAGCTTCAGACCATGAGCAAGACTAATGTCTGCTCAGATGCTCAGGCAAGAGGGATGCCTCTTTCTCATTCAGGAAAATATTTGGACTCAACTTTTTCATTCAGGCCTCCAAATGGTTAGATAAGGCCTGTTCATATTAAGAGGCAAATCTGTTTTACTCATTGTGTTTATGCAAATGCCATTCTCATCAGATAGTCCCTTTACATATATGCTTAGAAAGACATTAGACTAAATATTAACCTTCGTGGCTCAGTTAAGTTGGCAATACAATTATGTCAATATTATTTTTATTGCTGATGGTTAGTTATATTAATGTTTGTTTGTTGTTCCTCTTTTGGTTATGTGTGTACTATGGTCTTCCTGACACCAGGGCTATACATTGTCTTTATTTTTCTTTTAGTTTATTTATATTCACTTCAAAATGTTCTGTCCCTTTCCCATTTGTTTTGCAACACAACCTGTGTTATATATATATATATTTAAAATAAATGCTGTCACTGACTTTGAGGTTTATCCATTCTCTCCACTTGTCTTCTACTATCCATTCTTCCCCTGGTTTGCAATCTCTTTCAGTTACTGATGGCTGTGGAATGGTTTAAAGTGAAAACCTTTGTTTGCCTATCCTGTGCATTGGTAAGGCAGCCCTTCTGGTTGAGATCCATTTGCTGATTTGGGCTGAGTTTGCCCATGCACTTATGATCTGCTGGGGTGTAGAATGTAAACTGTGTAGGGTGGTGACACATGTCTGACAAATAGATGTGTTTACACAGTGCTTTTGCACCACTTGTGGGGTATTCACAGAGGCTGGTGGTTTCTCTAGGAGGTAATACATCAGTGACTAGGTGACACATAACAAGAAGGGGGTAAGAGAACCATTACACTTTCTATTGAAGAGCTTTGAGCTTGACAGTAGCCAGGCCTGTTGTTTGCTATTTAAAAAGCAGCCAGTTCCGTGCTATTTTAGGTAACTTATTCTCATGTCCATTAGTGAGACTCCAGAGAACAGGAGGGTGATGCCCTGGGCCTTGTTTATTTGTGTCTGAAATGCCCATCTGCTCTTTCTCATTGATTCAACCCTTTAGTTAATTATGGCCACTGTACCTGTAACATGCCAATTACTGCACTAGATGCTAAAAATATAACAGTGGGCCATCTCCACCTGTCTCAGCTTTGTTGACGTTTGCAAGCCCAAAGCATTTTATCTTGCAAACTCTGATCTCACTTTACTTCCTTTCGGCCTTGCTTGGTGCAGCTCTGTAGTTGGGGCCATCTTTTGGCTGCCAAGGCTAGTTGATGCATTAGTCCACATGTCCTTTATAAGGGTAAATGTGTGTATACACATGTATGTATGCACACACATAGGGGAGAGGGGAGGGAGGGAAGGAGGGATGGAGAAAGAGAAAGAGAGAGAGGGAGATGAGAGGGAAAGGGAAAGACAGAGAGAGGTTTCTGTGAGTTATGGGATTAAAGGTATAGGTCACTACTTTGTCTTTCCTGTGCTGGGACTTTTGCCATGAGTTACCACTCTCTGACCCTTCTGGCTTGACTGTGGGTGGATCTGTTCTCTGTTATTCAAGGCTGATTTTAATAATTATAAAATATACTACCAGAGAAATATAGAGACTGAGAGACAAAGAGAAGGGTGAGAGAGAGGGAGTGAGACAGGTCCAAGTTCTCTATCCAGACATGAACTTTACAATCCTAAGCGATACTCAGTCAGAAGCAGAGAAGCTTCCTCCTGCAGATGAGCAGATGGGAACAGATACAGAGACCCCTGGCCAGATGTTATGCAGAATAAGACCTTGAAGCACACAGCTCCAAAGAGGATGTCTCCATCAAATCCCTCTCATCAGAGCTCAGAGAACCCTAATGGAAGAGGAGGCAGGAAGTCAGAGGAGATGGAAGGCATCAGGAGAACAAGACCCTTTAAATCAATATGAGCAAAGCTCCATGTGAACTCACAAACACTGCAGCAGCAGGCACGGGCTCCCTGTGTATATATTAGAGCTTTCAGCTTAAGCTTTTTATTTTTATTGTATTCTTGAATATGTGAACAAGTGAGTCTCATACCTTGTGCCTTCTCTTTGGCTTCTTTTCTTCTGTTGATTTGCTTTGTCCAACATCAATGTGGTAGTGTTTTGTTTTATCTTATTGTATTTTATTCTGTTATTTTGTTATTATCTCTCAGAAGCCTGTGCTTTTCTACTGAGAGACAGAATGGGAGTGGATCTGAATGAGAGGGGAGATGGGGAGGAACTGGGAGGAGTGGAGGCAGGGGGAAACTACAATCAGAATATACTTTATAAGGGAAGAATCTCTCTTTTATAAAAAGAAAAAATTAAAAGACAAACACAAAGCAAATCACTAAGCAAGAGGGGACCCTGACAAAACCCACAGTGCTCCTAAGTGGAAAGAGAAGCTTCTTTAAGCTACATGTGATGCTAAGAGCTCACTAGCTCTCTGGATATGGAATCACCTGGGAGATATTGTTTCAGAAGGACTTTCTGCAGAAGTTTACCAGAGGGAAGAAGCCTTGTCCTAGATGTAAGTGGCATCATCCTAGGGTCTGAGGTCCTCAGACAAAGAAGGGCAGAGGAGAGAGCAGACTAAGCAGCAATATTCATCTCTTTCTGCTTCTGACTGTAGATGAAATAGAACCGCTTAGCTTACACCCCTGCCATGGCTTTCCACCATGACAGACAGTACCACCAACCCAGAGAAAATAAACCTTTCTGTTTGGAAATTTATTTATTTATTTATTTATTTATTTATTTATTTATTTATCTGTCTATTTATGTGTGTGTGTGTGTGTGTGTGTGTGTGTGTGTGTGTGTGTATTGTTGTTGTTGTTACAGCAACTGGGAAAATAACTAGTGTAGCATCTACCGTGAATAAGGGTATTATATCAGCAAGGAACAGTAAATATATTACCAAGACCATGATCTCTTCACTTGGCTCCATCAAATTTCATGGTCCTTGGAGGTTCACATATGTCTCTAATGATTTGTAAAGTACGATGCTAATTCCTGGACTGATTCTGTCTTCTGCCTCTGGTCCTAGATGTAGCTCAGACACTGGACCCTGGCACTCTAACTGCATCTCTAGAGCCATACCTGGTTGGAAAGGAGCCCTGCTACTGCTACTAGATTGCTATTAAATGTATTTTCTAGATACCAAAATATTTTATTTGTAATATTTACATTCTTGTTGACAGTTAAACCTGTGGTATTACAGATCGATAAAGGCCCAGAGAAGAACCTTGCTCACATTTAGGGCCTGGGTCTACTCTCTGTGTCTAGGTCATATTTCCACTAATTGAAGATTCCTTTTTATTCTCTTGCAAGCAATTTACCTGCTTTAAAATCCCAGAGGCTTTCTGGTGCCTGGTCTGTTTGAGGATGCCAAATCAGCACCTTTCTTTTCTTCTTTTATTCTTCCTTCATCTGCTGTTGTCCTTTGCATAGCTGAATTATGATGGTTGGGTAGGGGAGGGTGTGGTAGGGTGGTGTAAAGCCCATACCCTCACTTCTAGAATCTTAGACCTCATCTTGGGGTCTAGTAATTATGAAAATTTAATCTGTCTGATAACTGTAAATCTAGGATGTGGTTATTATGTCTTAAAATGTGCAAATAATGTCTCAGCTTTAGGGGATGCTATTCCACCCAGAGGCACAATTGCCTTTACATTTGTACCTTCAGACAAGTACTCTATTATAGTGGTTAACAAGGTATATTCTAAGAGTATATATACCTCAGTGCATTTTCTTGCAGGAAGGAAGTAAATACACAGAGTATATTCTCTGAGAGTGTTAATTCCTTACACTCAGAGAAAGTTTAATGTTTTTTACCTGCACACTTATACTTCTATATCCATATGCTGTTCCTCTTGTGCCTCTAAATTTGGAGCATTCCGTGAATCAAGGTGCATTTAATTCCAGCCTTCCTTATGGCCACCACTTTTGTATATAAGGAGGGAACCTAACAATCCACAAACCAAGTTAGGGCCAGTAGTCACCCCATATGATTTTAATTTTTGAGCAAACTTGGTCTCTCCCATGAGAGATGAATGATAGATGTGACAGTTTCCAGTCTATGGGCTGTTCTTATACCCTGAGTAGTCAAGAAGGGTCACTGATACTCACTGTCACTTATATATTTGTGAACTTTTTTCATACTTTAAATCTGCCCAGAAGATCCCAAGCATAATATTTAGCTTTATCTCACTTTCCTTCTGAGAATTCCAACTTGCCACCTGTGTTGCCACATTTGTACTTTGTAGCCCAACCTCCTTTGTCTGTCTTTCCTTGCTGGTACCCTGACCATAAGAAATGAAAAGCAGGTCCCCTATTTCATTCTCTCTTTTATCCAGTTTTCTTTTCAAATCAGGGGCTACCATGAAGAATACCACCAAAATGTCTACTTTCTGTTGTTGTAACTCCTCCCTGTGGGCAAATTTTCTGTGAGAGACAGCTCAGCCTCAACTGCATGTCTGACTGTACATGACAGGGCCTATAAAGCTGTCCCCATCATTGTGGGACACACTATCGCATACCACAGAGAGAAAGATGACCACACCAGGACTCACCTCATGGACACTCCTCCCCAGTCACTTTTAATTTCTATTCATATTCCAAATGTCATATGACTTTTTTGTATAAAGGAGTTAAAGAATACCTCAAATAAAGTGGGAGCTGAAACACCACAAGGAAGGATTTTATTAAAAGTTAGATGATGTTGGTTTATATGTGGCTCACTGGTGGCACCAATAGCCATTCCATCAAGAAGTCCTCCAACATGTTTAACCTCTTAAGGAAGGGGAGATTCATTAGTGAACACTGTAGTCATTTGTTCAGTTCGGTGCCTTGTGAAGGGCCACAAGCCTCAGCAATCTTATGCCAATTCACAAACCTTGTAAACCCTGTAAACCTTGTAAGCCCCTTTTTCCCTCCATGAGGAAATGCTAATGGCCACCATCTCCTTGGATCACATGGAGTGATTACTCTGCAATGGTCAACTAGAGAAGCAACCACACAGATAGAAAGGTATTAAAGAGAAACTCGTTTGTAGATAAATACTCACTAAAAGTAAGTGTGCATAGTGAAGACAATCATAGAGAAATATTTATGATTTCTTCATTCATAAGACCTCAAACTAGAATCAACCCACATGCATGTCACTGAAGCTGTAAAAGAAGATTCTGATATATTCATGCTATAAAGCAATTGGACAGGAAGGCTATAAAACACATAGCAAAAAATGATGCATCAAAAAAGTATGAATTTCAAAGACATTGCACTAGAGGAGAAAACCAACCAACATAGGGGAGTACATACATTCAAAGTTGGCTCAAAATAAGTTACAATGATTTAAGTAAGAATAATGGGGTCCAGAAACCAGTGCATTCATATGTTATCAATCATTGAGCCATACCCTTTACATATCACATGGTAGTTTTGTCTATGCCTAGAAACACAAAAAGGACAATAGATTTGACAAAACTGAACTAATAGACAGAAAGATGAACACACAAAATATCTAGACCATCATCATTATATAACTGAATAATTTTGAGTGAGCCATAGGCAATTGATAGAAAAATCAATAACTGTAATTTAAAATCACCAACATAGATATTTTCTAAAGAGTATTTTCCTACTAAAATTATTTATTTTTATTTCAACAAAAGACCTTGAATTATATTTGTGGGGGGGAATCCCTAGTAGTAATTCAGAAATGTGTTTGAACAGTTTAATTTGTTTTCCCACCAATCTTTTGTAAAGCTGTCATTTTTGGTAGAAATAATGTCACTGCTTCTGTAGAGGAGAAACACCTCACTAGATTCACTTTATGCATCTAATTCTCAACACTCAGAAGTAAAGTATACTCACTTACCAGGAAACCTTTGTTAAGGGGATGGATGCTTCTGATTCAGCAAGTCATGTGGGCTGGATGCCTTCCCTAGGTGGGGATGCTGCTACTTAGCTGGACCACACTTCAAGTAAAAAAGCTCAAACTACTTAGCAAGCTTAACTCATTGTTGTCTTGCTCACAGAGGTATTATTTCTAAAAACAAAACAAACAACAGTAACAAAAAGTAGATTTCTGGGCTTCCCTCCCATAGATAGAAGGATGCTGAATACTGCTGCATTAAAAATAGTAGCAACAAAGAAAAATCAACCACAACAACAAACATATGTCTCTAAAGGATAGTGGTGTATACCAAAAGTTTGCAATCACCAAATTAGAGAAACTGCCTTATGAAATGCCTCTTAGGTCACACTTCCACAGAGAGTTTTGACAGCCAGTTCATATATGGGGAGAAAAAGAAGTGAGGGTATTTTTAATGTCTTTTAGATATCAGTCACTTATTAGACATGCAATTTGACTTTGCTCCTTTATATCTCCTTCCTATCCTATGAGGTAAGAGTTACTATCAGTATTTTAGAAATGAAAATGCCACTCACCATGAGTACCAACCATGGCTTTAGCCTTGTACTGCTCTTTAAACTGCTCAGAGAACAGCTCAGTGAATCAAGTGGTATCTCTACTTTCTAGATGACAGAATGGAGCCTGGGAGATATTCACCTGCTTCAGTCTGTCAGGCTTCTGGAGATCCAGCCTAGTTCACATAAGAAAGTAGTAAGGCTAGGAATCCACTCAGACCTCCTGCTATATTGTGCCATTTTATTTGTCAATTTTTACTTTTATTCTAACAATTTGGTCAACTACTCATCTTGTTTTCCATGAGTTTCACTATTATTACTCCATCTTTTAATTAATTTGCTTTGGGGAGTGCTAATGAAAAGGTATGTGTACTATAATTATTAGCACATGTGAAAATTTTAGAAACTTACAGACAGTAGTATCAAAGTTTGATTCCCCAACCCACATGTGTCCACATGTTAATGACGAGGAAACTATGCACCAAAAGATTGTCATTCATTTGTTTGGGATTTATGCTCCAGCCTTCTTATCTCAAATTAGTGAATTCTCCTTGTAGGCTAATCTTCAAGGAGATGAGGAGAAAGAAAAGGCATATTCCTTTGGGGCGGTTTTGGTCCTTGCCCTACTTCTGGATTTAAGAGATTTCCTGTATGAACTATAAATTCTAATATTAAAGTGAGAAATTAAAATAGGTTGTCTGCCACATACTTTCCTTGTCAGGTTAGTCTTATAGTTAATAAACAGGGCAGGCTATTGATTTCCTCCCCCAATAGGCTGAAGAGCATCTTCTGAACCTATGAACACTAGCTAGTTTGGGGCTTCTAGATGGGTTTTAGCTTGATATCTATACCATGCAACCAATATGTGTGAGCAATAGTAACTGGGCCTTATCATCAATTTCTAGTGAGTAACCAAGAGCAACAGGATGAATCTATATTTGGGGGGGGGCAATAGGGCTCCTCAACATAAACTTGTAATGAGAAGTCTCATTGCTGGTTTGAGGGATTTTTGTTTAGCCGCTCATGGTTTTTATAATCAGCTTATTCCAGCCATGAATGGTATCTCATCAAGCTCTTTTTTAATGTTTCTAAGTGAAGTGTACATTTTAGCTTGGTTAAAAGATTTTTATGTGCCTTTTTCATCTCTTCTTTGTTTCAGTTAAACCTTCCCAAACCTTTTATTTCTACTCTCCCTTACATCTCTTTTGTTTTAATCCTTTCTGCCTTCAGAATCATCAGCACTCACTATCCTTTAAGGAACTCCCTCTTTCATGGACCTCTTTGTAGTTTGTGAAATTCTTCAATTTTAGCACAAAGAAGTATAGATTAGAAGCTAAGACACACATATTTGGGAGAAACCATGGAATTTGTTTTTCAGTCAAAAGGATACTCCACTTAATATAATATTTTACAACTCTTCCCATTAAACTGAAAAGTTTACAATTTTATTTTTATTACAGTGAGCAATGTTCTTCTGTGCCCCATTATCAATGGAGCTTGGGATAGTCTTGAGTGAGAAGAACATGTATAAATATTTGGGGGAAGTCTTGTGATACTCTTTGGGGAACTCAGAACTTGAGTAGACACAGAAATAAGAAGAAAATGTATATGGTCACATACTTAAAGCCAAGCTCTTCAATAGGCAATTATACATTTGTTCAAACACTCTTAAGCTTTGTGCCTCAGGAGAGTAATTAGATAAAAAAAATTAGGCATTTCATCTAAAAAGCTGTATTGACAACAGTATTCCCTTATAGAGCTGATATAAGAATATGATATATGAGCACACATAAGTGCACACAGTTACTATTTTTTTCTCTAAGACAGGCTTTCATGAATTCTAGGTTGGCCTCTAATAGGCTATGTATCTGGAGATGACCTTGAACTTTTTCTGATCTTCCTTCTCTTGCCTTCTGAATGTTTGATTTATGGGCTTGTGCCACCATACACAGATTATAGCATTCTGATGGTTGAACCCAGAGTTTTGTGCATAGTATGTAAACATTCTTCCAATAGTTCTACATCCCCAGACCACAATAGGTACCTTAACTTGTATTCAAGAGAGTGAATAAAGTTTTCTTTGTAGTTTGTAGAAGCAATGATACTCAAACAAACCTCCCACTATTTCATACTCTTTTAAGTTGAGGCTGAGTATGAGGATGAGAAAGAATTTATAAAACTATATCCTTTTAAGCTTTCTCCCTTTAAAAAGGCTTGACTATGACTAGACATACTAAAGTTATGCAAAAATTGAATACAAAATTGACATTTTGTTTGTGATTATTTGCTTTTATAGAACTATACATTTCTTGCTGTAACACATTGATTTAACTCCCAAGATTTTAGACAAACTAATTCTGAACTTCAAAAAACAAGAAATGCACCATTGTTTATGTTGATACAAAAGTTCCTTGTTTTTAGTCTTCCATTTTATACAGAATTTTCTCCCAAGTACTTTTTTAAGTCAAGAACAAAATCTGAAATTCTTTAATATAAGTAAGCCAAAAAATGTATATTTCTCTAATGATTATTTTTTAGAAGTTGTAAATAAAAATTATAGTGTGTATTTTATAGATATTGACCCAAGAGGAAAGAGAAGCATTGATTCCTTATTTACTTAATAAACCTTTGTTTATTATTGAGAAAATGCATTGTATCTTTTGACTATTTCTTTTGTGTGATCAAGTATTCTGGTGAGCAAAGATCACAAGCCACTGTGTGAGGGATCAAGAGGAGAGATTGACTTTGTTCTGATCTACATTTTTCTTTTGCCCACATGGATTTCCTTGGCCCTGTGGCCACTGCTTTGGAGCTGATCTGAATCTTATGTCACACACTCTTTATGTGACAGAAGACTCTTGGCTAGTGTAGATCTTCTCAGTCATCTTCCAGGCTAAAGCTCTTTGTGAATTGTCTAATATGTCCAAAGAGGTGCTCATATAACTGGTGCCATGCCCATGACTCCAAAATCCTAAGACTTTTTAGCAGCATCACTCCAAAGGCTTTGTATGAGAAGACTCTGGTCTTGCTGTCCATTCTTGGGCCATTTGAATCTGTTATGTAATGCTCTTTTCTCTGGAATGTCCTCTCCTCTTCAGAATGACAAAAGTTCACTCCTTTACAACACTAAGCTTCAATGTCTCATTACTTGGTGTTTGAGCAACTATGCCTTTTTACTGATAAAACACTTATTGAATAAAAGCTACAATGAATTTATCAATATCTTTATTATATTATTTTTCAATCATGAAATATAAATATTTACTATGTGTATAAACAGTATATTGTTTCTTTGGTAAAGTTGAGTTATGCAATTATTAGAGTTCTCATAATGACTTTTAGGATATCCCGTTCCCTACCTGAAGAATCCAGGTTGGACATGTGATTCACAGGAATGCCTTATATGCACATTCAGTAAAGGGAGAATATAGGATTTGCTGTAGATTAATTGTGTCTTTGTGAAATTCATAAGTTGAATACCTAGCCTGCGATAAAATGGCATTTGGAGATCTGGCATTTAGAGAAGTAATTAAGCTTAAATAAGGTCAGAGAGGCAAGGCTTTAATCAACCTAATAATTGATGTCTTCATAACAAGAGGAGGAGACACCAGAAAGCTCTCTTCCTGAACTTTGGAAAGATCATGTGAAGTCACAGGGAGAAGGTGACTCTTCATTATATATTGAGAGAGAGAGAGATTATATATTGAGAGAGAGAGAGAGAGAGAGAGAGAGAGAGAGAGAGAGAGAGAGAGAGACCTTGTCATAAACTAGCTGTGCTGAAACTTAACCTTAAGCTTGTAGTATTCAGAACTGTGAGAAACTAAATGTTAATTGCTTAAGTCTCCCAGTCTATGCCCTTTTTGATGTAGCAGCCTTAGCAAAGATTTAACTTGCTATCTATATTTACTGAGCATGAATTTTAGCTTATTGTGTAAAATATGGAAGCAGATCACAGTTTATTTGAAGACATGTGATATACTATACCTCAATGACATCCCTTTAACAGCTTGAAATCATCAATGGCTACTACAATAGTTTGTCTGAATGTCATTTAGAGGTGGGTGTGACAAAGTCTTGGTAGTCAGGATGGTATTACTGGGAGGTAGTGGCACCTTTTATTTGTATATTTATTTTTTCATTTTTTTGATTTATTTTTAGGACAGAGTTTTGCTGTGTAGTTCTGGCTGTTCTGGAACTCACTATGTAGAGTAGACTGAATTAAATACACACAGATTCACCTACCTCTGCATCCCAATTGCTGGAATTAAAAGTGTGTGCCACCATGCCCAGCTAGGTGGCAACTTTTGAAAGAGGTGAAGCCTAGTGAGAGGTTCTCAGGTCATTTGGAGTTATTTTCCATCATCCTCTATTACGTATACTCTCTGCCACTGCCACCAGTTTCTTTTCCAGACTTCTAAAGCAATGAGACCAGCTGATCATGAGTTAGAACCTCAACAGATATCAACTCAATAAACATCTTCTCTTTATAAAGTTAATTAGGTCAGATGTTTTCTTGCAATGAAGGCAATCCTGCTAATTCAATTATACATTACTTTTCTTCCATGGAGAACTGGTTGTTGGACAGTGAGCAGGTCACCTGGCTGCCCAAATTCATGAAACTACATGCTTTTCTCCTTTGTAGCATTTATCTTATTTATTTCTAATATAACGTTCATTTCAAGTGGGAAAATTTCTTTAGATAAAGTATGTTTTCTATTGATTATAAGTTGTAAACAAAGTGTTCAATGTATGCAATTTTTATTGATGTTTTTCTTCTCCTATATCAGACTCCCAATTCCATGAAGACAAGATTAAATTTGTCTTCTGTCTTTAGTTCCTACCTCAGAACCTGATGCATGGAAGAATAGCTTCACAATGATAATATACATATATGTATATATATATGCATATATATACATACACACACACATATATATACATACATACACACGCACACACATATATATATACATATATATATGAAACAACTGTAGTGTTTTGATGCAAATAGCTCTTGATCTACTTCAAACCCACCCCTTTATGTTTGCTGCTTAGAATGAGAAGCATTAATTGTGCATATTTCTAATGGAGAGGGTTTACATGAGAGTTCTATTAGACATGACACCATCATATCTATGTTCATACATATTTTACCCATCCCTGACTTCTTGAAAAGCATCCATATGAGGATAAGTTTTCTGAAACACAGAACAAACCTTAAAAATTATTTAGTAAGTAGAACTAAAATGTATCCTGGAGGATTTGTATTTAGGAAAGAGACTTAATTAGGTAGGTGCTTGACTATTCTCTATCATTTTCTTCTGTTTATGTAATGATTGCCCTTTGAATTAATTGCTAGAGCTCTAAAATGTTGCTTTAAGGAAATTTTTATTATTGCTTCTGAAAGTGATGCTAACAGATAGCAAGACATGTTTCTAGCCCATATTTTCTAAGTTGACTTATTAGTGTAGTGTAACTGTAGGTAGAGTGTGACTTTATGGAGCCTTTTCAAGGATCTGAGGGTAGCCACACAAAAAACGCAGCCTCTCAATGCTGACTTTCATCTGTCTCCAGTGCTTCCTGCCAGTGAGACAGATCCTGCATCTTTAATAAGAACAACAGGGTGCTTAGCAGCCAGGTCTGCATAGGAGAGGCAGCATGCTGGATTTAAAGGTCAGTCCAGGAAAATGCAATTGTTTTGCTTTTCTGTACTTTGTTTTGTAAGCAGGTTATTTGATGTGCCTCTGATCTTACAGCTCCAGAAATCCAGTGTGCAAATTTTAATAATGTGTGGCCACATATGACATTGTATTCTTAGTATAAATATATTGCTAATATGAGAAACTCGTGGGATTGTGGAAAGGGTACTTGGTTAGAAGTAGGAGACTTTGTCCTCTGTTCTGTTTCTGCTACTCATAATTATAATAATTGAAATAGTTCAGCTCCTTCAGTTCTTAGTTTGTCTCAGATACTGTGCAAAATGAGTTAAAGTGATGGTCAGGTTGAAAGAATTGAAATGCCAGTCACAAGGCAATACAGATTGCAGAAACAATACAATATATCGATTAACTTTCATGTGTTGGATTTTGTCTTCTGATTACCTCTGCTACATCTCAAATGCTGATATTTAAAAATTAATAGAATTAATTTCAAATTAAATATAGAAAAGGGAATTGAGATGTGACTGAAGCTTGTGATGTTATAAACTGTGCTTTGGTGTCTGATTGGTCAGATCCCAGTCAGGATTTCTGCCTTATTGAGGTTCACACTGGCACCCAATAACTGTAAACCCCAGCGCTGTGACAATTCTTCACCCAGATTGTTGGCTTGTGGGTTCATTCTCTACCTTTGTCCCTAGGTCATTGTCAATACGCTTGCTAGGTCTTTGAAGAACCATTGTGATTATCTTTGAGATACATACCTTTTGTGGAACATGGAAGGTTAAGAAAACAGCAAAATAATGTACTCTATGTGATCTTTCTGGTAAACTGGGGCAAGTGGACATGGAGCATATCTTTCTGTCCTTCTTTGACAAAGAATATTTTATTTAACCTTTATAGTGGTCCTAAAAAATAAGTCTAAGTGTTTAACTTGAAGCATTTCATTTTATTTTCCAGGTAGTAGAAAGTTCATTCATTCCTCCATTCATGTATTCTTTATTTCATTCAAAAATTCTGATTTGGGACAATCATAGATTCCTGTTCTTAGTTCCAAACATGCAGTCAAGAATCATATATTTTACCACAATGCCCAGTCTTATGTCTTCCATGATGATTGTCTCTGTAACTTCAGGCAATAATTATCTTTTTCATCTCTCTGACTCATATTCATATTTGGTCTCTGGAGCATACACTTTTGGCTCCTGCAGTTCCATTGTGCACTTTATTGCAATCATAAAATTTTGATTGCTTGATTAGATTTTGGTGATAATATAGCTCCACAGATAAGAAAGCCCACAAGGAAACTACTAAATTTTGGATTACTTTAGAGATATTTCTTAAGGACTTTTTAGTTATTTATGAAATAAAGAAAAATATGGGATCCCTTAAAAATAACATTTTAAAAAATTTTGCCATTATTTTGCTTCACCATGAAAATCTAAATACGTCAATCATGTATGACAATTTTAAAACAAGCTTAATAATTCATGATGTAATCTTAAGTTTCTAGATGAGCAATATATCTTTTGATTTTGAAAATATACATACATTTTTCTCCTACTGTATGTAGGTGGGCTTTTAAAATTATATTTTAAATTTTATTCTACTGGCATATCTCCCTATCTTTTTATTTCACAAATGGGAAAAGAATAATCTATCTTATGAAGTGATTACAGAATTTCAATGTAGTAAACAAAAGTTCCAAGAATAATTCTTGGAATATAAAATTTATTTTTTTAAATTTATCCTGCATTTACTAATATTTCTAAATAGGCTTTTTATTCATCAGAATATTATTTATGGCATTATGGATGCATGAATAAGTAGCACAAAGCCCTCTGCTTATAAAATTTACTTGATTATTGATAAGAAATAAATCAACAGATATTTCTCAACTTCTTTTAACATCATCATATGGCTTAATAGTATTTAATAGTCTCTACTAAGATTAGAACATAATGACAGGAATGCTGCTTAGAGATATATAGAGAAAACTAGTTAAGTAGAAAGGCCATAAAGGACTAAAACAGTTACCTACCAATTCTTCATCCTCTCTTCCAGGTTATTGGAAGTCTTTTCTTTCTTTAGGTTTTGCCATTCTGATCCTTTACTCTTAAAACTTCAACTGAGTGATTTAAATTAGACCTATGCAGATCCAACATTTATATTTCTAATTTCAAAGCTTCTCTTTTTAATATTCATGAGTTCATTTATAGATTCCTTCATTTTACAGTTATCTTTCTTTAGGACATTTGGACTACCATGCAGATAAAAGTCAACTTTCATAGAGAATGCAGTTTAATTAAGGGGATGATTAGTTCATTCCTGCTCATCTTCTTAATTAAAGTGTGCAGTATAAGAAGAAACATAATGATTGCACAATGTGAAAAATGCTCTAAAATAGGAATGATGAAATGGCTGTGGCACTCAAATTCAGCATTGGTAGAGTTCCTGCTGGAAGGGTGGTAGTGAGAGATTTCACACAGTAAGAGACATTCAATTGTGGATTTTAAAGAATAAACTTTTCATAGCATGAGGAGGGAAAGTCTGGCAAATCCATCAAAGCCAGCTTCCTGTTGGTGTCTACTTGTTTAGTTTGGACAAATAATATTATACTTTGAAAGAAATGATGGCCATCAAGCTGAAGTCTGTAAATAGAGAACCTGGAATGTCAGAAGACATAAGAACTTGTACTTCACTAAGTCCTCAATATTCAAATACTAAAATTATTTTAATAGAGAGTTAACATTAACCTCCTTGTGTATGTATGTACATGTTCTTGTGGTATATGCACAAGAATGTACAGGTTTGTGTACAAATATATGTATGTGTGTGTAGACTAGACCTTATGTGATTCTTCAATTCCTCTCCACCTTATTTTTGAGACAAGAGACTTTCACTGAATTTACAGCTCATCAGTTTGGCTAGACAGACAAGCCAATGAGTTTCTGGGATCGGCTTGTGTCTGCTTCCCCAGAAACAAAGTTACTCACTCACTGAAGCACCCTGCATGACCTTTATACAGATGCTGGGGATATGAACTCAGGACTTGTGTATGCAGCAAGTATTTTGCTGACTGAGTCATCTCCCCAGCCTCTTTGAACCTTCTTTTAGAAAGAAAATAAATATGGTTAATTTTAAAGATGTAGAATCTTGGCTGAGAATCTATGTGCAGAGACAGAGTCTATTTCTGAGGCCAGAATGGTTTGTGGGATACTACAGTGAGTAGATCAGGTCATTTAAGGCCTCGAATGAGATCAATAATTTAATGCTCTTTGTTTCTTATGCTATAAAGGAGAAATACTTAGAAAAAGAGCTAAAAGTAAATATAATTTTGGATTGTAAGCCACTGAACACGGCAGAGCTGTGGCTTGATCTAGATGACTCCATCTATATCAACAGCACATTTTTCATATTTGTGCTCTTTTATATTGACCTCCTGAAACTTGGCTCACCTAAAGTTGGCTTTTAAACCTCTCATCACTAGGACAAGAGAGAGATAAGCTGTTTGCCAAATTATGTTGCATGCCAGAGGTTTAAACTTGGTCGTGAATCTATGTTTGAATTAATGACCATGACCACAGGCATGGGCTACAGCAATGCTTGGTTTGAGCCATTATGGTGTCATTTTCCGAAAGTAGATTTATTCTATTCTAAATACCCTAGCCAAAATTCATTAAAGGTCTATTTCTATAGTGAGAACACACACAGGTATATATAAAAGATACATTCTGCTTCATTTATCATATTGATTCAATTCTCTTTTATAGGACTGTTGGTAGGCAGAAATTGGATCTTTCTTTTTCTTTTGTTTGGAAACTCACAGGATTCAAACTGAAAAGCAAGCATAGGCCAAACCCAAATTCTAATCACTAGAAAAATGATACACTAATATCTTGAAGGTTGGAGTGATTTGAGATGCAGTACACAGTTTACTTTGGCTTTGATTGGTGATCCAAAACTCTTCTACTACTTGTACATGCTACTCAGTAATGTAATTTATTGCTTGCTTACTTAGCTACTCTAAGAAAGAATTAATGGCTTGGGTACATTTTTTTTATCAGCCTCACCAGTAATAATACTTGACACCATTTTGCTCTTGGTTTTGTTTTCCAAGTAACAGCCATTTATTTGTATATTATCCATGAAAGAAAATTTTTTGCCCTGCTAAATTTTATAAAGATTCTATCTCAGAGGATTCAAAATTCCAAGTTGCTAGTTATGCAAGAATAGCTACACACTGCTTCTCTCATACCCTCATAATCAAACTTCCTGTTTTGACAGCTTGTTACTCATGAAGAGAAGTTAGTAGCTTCCAGAAACACATGTGCTGTGATGAAAACTTCCAGGTGCAGAGGACAGCTTTGGCTCAGTGGAGTGAATGACAGAAATTGCAACTTGGGGAATCACCCCCATAAACTTACTTTTCCAATTTGAATATGCAGATTTGGCTTATTAGAAAATGTCTACGATATAGTGAAATTAAGATGCTTCCAATCAAATCTTAATGTTAGGTCCAACAATGACGTAACAGGGAAATCAATATCTTTAACTGAAAAAGATCTTACTTAAAATTAAGATAACGTATTTCTAATTCATGAGTTGTTAATGACAACTATGTGACTTTTGGGTATTAATAGTCTTAGAAAACTTCACTTTACTGATTTATAAATACAAACCTAGGTTTGTACAAGTCTAGTCTTAGTGATCTATTACGTTTCTAATTCTTTTACTAGCAATCTAAGAATAAAGATAGGAAATAATTCAACAAATAACTGGCCAAAAATATGTTCTATACTTACTACACACACACACACACACACACACACACACACACACACACAGCAAAACAACAGATACTACAGAAAAGGAGAAAAATATCCCTGCTTTATTTTGACTTGGTTGTCTAATTTCACTTTAGGAACATCTAATTACATGTGCTTAGACTTAACTAGCTAAATTATATGGATGTTTGAATCTATTTCAGACTATCTCAAGGTTTCTGCTCCCAGTGAGTGCAGCTGTGGGGCAGCACACAGTGGCCCTGTTTGAGACTGGAGGTGTCTTGGGACTGGACTATTCTAGAAAGACACAGTTGCATCTCAAGCAGTTAAAAGACAGGGATGTGTAGATATATCTCAACCCCAGATCATCATTCTAGTTTCCAGAGCCCAGTAAAAAATAAACACATGCCCTTTTTCTTTAACTCAAGATGAATTTCAAACAGAGTGTAGCACTGAGCCAGGTATGAATCTCTGTATGGGTAGGGTGTGAAGGAAGAGATCATTCCCCTACAGCACAACAATCTATATTGTTACATGACTAGCAACTTTGAATTCAGTGTCTTTAAAGATGAGAATGTTCATAAAACTTTAGAAGATAATGTTTGTAATTTTTCTCATTAATAAAACATGTCGATAGAAGGTTGATATTTGAAAGAAAGCCAAGAACAAAGTGTTGTCAGGCAGGATCATTTTCCCATGAAGTGAGAACCTGATTCCTTAGCTGCCAGAAGGGCTATATGCACCATGTCCACAAGAAATTGCCTTAGTTTCACAGATCCCTATGTTCTGTGTCTCAGAGATTGTAGGACTGGGAAATGCAAAAAGGTCTTGTGTGTGACAATTTTGATAGACCCAGTTAAAGTTCTAGACTTTGATCAGGTCCTCAAAGGATATCTGGTTTGAACAGTTTTCCTGCTTAGTTAGTTCTAAGAAAGCTCCTGAGGCCTTTTCTTTTCACAGGTTTATTCCTGAGAGTACTCCCTGTATACAAACTATCCCACAGCCCATATCTGAAAGTTTTATTTGTAACCATGCCTCTTCTAGTCATTTTTTTGTTTGAATATTTTTATTATTACTTTCTTTTATTTTAAAAGTGTTTTCTACACTTATGCTTTGGTCATATTCTCTATCCCCCCACTCCCCAGTTTCCCTTATTCCTAACCATCCAACTTCAGTTTCCATCTTTCTCTTAAAAAAGTCCAAATACAAACCAAACCACTCCCCCAAGTAGGGTTAACAAAACAAAACAAAACAAAAAAAAAAAAGCAGCCACAAATCACACAAAGAACATATTTTGTGTGGGCTGTCTTTTCCTTGACATGTTGGTGATAAGTTGCTTCATTGAAGAAGATGGATTTTCCCTTTCACAGTAGGTATCATTTGCAGATAGCTTTTTGGTTAGAGATGAAATTCTGTGTCCATTTTCCCTTCTAAGTACTGGGACTTTGCCTGGTTTGAACTTTTGCAGGTCATATGCATGCTTTCACATTCATAGTTAGTTCACATATCCACCAACCCTGCTTTTGTGAGAATATACCATTTCTTTAGATTGACCACCAAATTTGGCTCTTAGAATCTAGGGAAGCCTCCCTTTCTGCATACATTCTAAAGCCTTAGGGGAGGTGTGTGGTAAAGGCAACCCATTTAGTACTGAGTATCTCAACCTATTGTCCAGTTGAGGGTCTCTTTGTTAATCACCATCTACTACAATAACAAGCTTCTCTGTGGAGGTTTTAGTGAAACACTGATCCATGGGTATAGCATTGTAACAGAAGGTTTTTTTTTCTTAATTTCTGTTTTAATTTAGTAGAATACTTATACTAGATTTTTCCCTATGTGTGATGATATGTTATATTTAATAAAACCATTCTGGAATATCAGAGAAGAGATCCACCCACAGTCAATCCAGGAGGATCAGAGTGGTAACTCATGCCTTTAATTCCAGCACAGGGAAAGATGGGAGTGGTGACCCACAACTTTAATCCCAGCAGAACTGAGTTTGAGGACAGCTTGGTTTACAGAGGGAGTTCCAGGCTCCCAGGAAGGCAGTGGTGGTACCAGGCCTTTAATTCCATAATTTCAGAGACAGAGATGTTTCTGTGTTTCTGTGTGTTAGAGGTAAACTACCAAATAGTAGTAGCCCAAACCTTTCATCTTAACCTGGATGTGATACAACTGGGTGAAGAAGGTATTAAAGGCAGGCATAGAAAGACAGATTAGGCAATAGAAGGGAGAGAAGCAAGGTTGAGGAAGCTGGAAGATAGCTGGGTGAGATTTGACTGTCCTCTCTTTGATATTTCAGCCTTTCCCTGATATCTGGCTCTGAGTTTACTTTATTACAACCAGAATTCATGCCACACCTATGCCCATGAGTTACTTAGCCTCTGATATTTGGCCTTATTAACAGTGTTGGGTATGGGTTCCAGCTCATGGAGTGGGCCTTAAATCCAGTCAAAAAAAATTATGTGTAACACCCATAACAATTGTACTACTTTGATGGGTGAGATAAATGACTGCTTTTCTTCTATGTTTCCATGTTAGTTTTACTATCCCCTTCTTCACTGGAAACCAGAGAGAATCATATGTGAAGGATGCACATAGCAAAAAAACTCATTAAAAGGAAAAAAGAGACCAAGAAAGGTCATTATGCTTCCAAGAAAATGTTTATCCTGAGTAGCTACTTTACCATAAGATGCAATATTGAAACCTCTTATTTTATCTATAACAAAAACTGATATTAAGGCCAAGACTCCAGAGGAGGAGAGGTTTGGGATAAAATGGTCATTGGTACCACTGGCAAGCTAGAAAGTGAGTCACCAGCAAAACTACAGTAGAAACAGGTACAAAATTTCAAATCTGCTTCTTCCTGGAAATTTTCTTCAATAGCTGAATCATAGGATTCATATGAAAATCATTCTAGGACAGATATCGTGTTAGAGGGTTTGATCCTACTTCAACACACTAGCTGTCTTTGAGACCCTTAAAACTCTATATAAAGTGAGTTTTCCAGCCAGGAAGTTTGGTTAAGATATGTGTTGTGAGTTAGGGTTCAGAGAGTTTTGAAGGTCTGCCTTGAGGTTTCTGATGCCAATACATCTTTCAAATAATTCCTTCCAAACAATGCCACACATTAAATCAAATTTATAAAATAGATTAAGTAAAGAGAGTGAAATATTTTCTTCTACTTAGAAGATAGCCTTAGATAATCATCTGCCAGAATTATGTTTAAAGATAAGAATTGTAATATGAAGCACCTGTCCTGGACCATCCCTGAGATCTGGACCATCAGTTCCAAAGTCCCAAAGAAGCTCACAGATGCTTACATTAATTTTATGGTAATCAGTCTATGGCTCACACATATAACTTGCTAACTTTTAACTCTTAAACTAACCCATGATTAGTCAAGTGTCTTAGTACCTTTTCTCAGAGCAGCATCCTGGCCTTGTTTCCTCTGCTGCCATCTCTGCCTGACTTTTTCTCTTCCCAGAGTTTTCTTAGTCTGGTAACCCTACCCATACTTTCTGTCTTCTTTCTGGCCAATCAGCATTTTATTAAACCAGTAGGAGGAACAAATGTTTCCAATGTACCAGAACTTAATCCCACAGCAAGGAATAGTGATTTTGGAGTTCCAAATTAAAAATATTTTTTGTAGGAGGATAAATAGTTTGACAATCATCTGTCAGTATGCCTGGCAGCTTGTAAGTGATCTCCTGGGTTGCTCAAGATCACCGTAATTTCACATCACAGTCGACTGTGGGAGCATGTTACTAACTAAGGCTATGCACTATGAAACATGTAGAAAATACATGAATCAGCATTATTTCTACAAATTTCACCTGAATGTAAAATAAGATACTGGTGGCAAATATTGAGTACAAACTAGAAGCATATTAAATAAGACCTTGTTAATCTTCAAATTTTTGCTCTTGTCTTCACATTGTCCTTACATAATATAAGAATGTACATTATGTAAGCTGTAATATCTATATCCAAGCAGATTTATGTGTTGCTGATCATGAACCTTTTTTCTATCTATTGCTTGTAGCAATACAGACATATTACACAAGTAATTAGTTCTACTTCTATACATGTTGGAATAATTCTGATTTCTATGGAAATGTGTAGGTATACTGTTGTGGTACATTTATTGTACATTGTGAAGATATTTCTCTTCCTAAGGTACCTTCTGATTGATTTAATAAAGTACTGAAAGACAAATATCTAGGTAGGAAAAAATAGGTAAGAATTCCTAGAAGAGGAAGGAACTCAGGAAGAATCTGAGGTATGAAGGATTAACTCATTGAGATGTGAAATGGGATATACAGAATGGAAGAGAAATAATGAGCCATGTGGTAGAACATTCATTAGTATAAAGGGGTTAATAAGTCATAAGAGCTAGTTGGGAACAAGCCTAAGTTAAGCCTGGAGGTCCAAAGAAAGACTGACTATACAATACTGTCCATTTTCAGGTTCAGGGGAACATTAATAATTTTATACTTTTATACCTGAGTATATAGTCCTTCAAGGGTCTAGCAAACATGTTAGAAATGGAACACAAGAACAACTGTGCAGCTTCCTTACTACATGATTTTTGCTCTCTTGAACTTTACTTTCTTCTGAAATGTTCAAAATAAGAATGCTTGTATAAGGAAACCACACTGATGGGTGAAGATGTAATGAATAAGCATAAGAAAAATGACTGTCAAGGAAACACTGTTAAACCTGACCACTAACTTTTTTGGAGTTCCTGTACTTTAACACACTTTCTGGCAACCTAGATGCCCCTCAACTGAAGATTGGATTAACAAACTGTGGTATGTCTACACAATGGAGTACTACTCAACAGTAAGAAAAAATGATATCCTAAAATTGGCAGGCAAATGGATGGATTTGGAGAATATCCTCCTGAGCAAGGTATCACAAACCCAGAAAGATAAGAAGTGGATGTACTCACTCATTAGTAGACTCTAAACAAAAAGGCACAAAGCTAAGCATGTCCAAACTGCAAATCACAACCACTGAACAGATTGGGATCTGAAACACCTTGGACTGGCCTCTTGGATCCGATTCCCTCTAGAGGAGCACCTGACTCAGTCTTGATGTTGGGGTGAGGTAACTGGATCTGCCAGGAGTGGATCATGAACTGAGCCATATTGGGACCTTGGGACCTCCTGCCCTTGCTGGGGAGGAGATGGGGAGATGTGGAAAAGAGAGAGTGAGTGGAGGGGGTGGGAGGGTCAAGGGACCTTGAACAAGAATATACACGGAGAGAAAATTCATAATAAAAATAAATACTAAATTATCCCCCACAAATAAACAAACTCAGGATTGCAGTAATTTTTGTTATAAAAATATGGCTTGCCTCCTCCCTCCCCACCTTTCTCTGGGAGCAGCATTTATAGAGTGAATTCTGAGTCACAGACAGAGCTTCTTATTTTAGAATGATAATGTTTTCAAATTCAAGAATCTACTTGTTTAGACTATAGGGCTATCATTATCCCTATACTTGAGAAAAAATGGGGAAATTACATTTTTTCAAAATAATTTTATTTTTTGTCAAGTAGTTTATATGGCTAATAAAATAATAAACACTAAAAAGACAAAGCAACATGTGGTAACTTTGTTCATCTCTTTCTAGTCACAGTCCTTCCCAAAGTAGTTTTGGTGCTTAATCCTTAAAGAAATTATTTCTTGTATTCATCTCAAAAACTCAAAATAATTATTTTCCTTTTTATTCTTGGCTTCCTAATTGTAGTTATTTCCTATGACTCTTTTTTATGGTTGTTTAACCTTTAATATTTTGTACCTAAAATTCATTCTTTACTTGTATTATTTAAAATAGTTGTAGTGAATTAGAGATGTGATGAACTGAAGTTGTGAGACACATCCTACTGAGAGGCAGGATGAGTTATCAGTTTGGAAATGGGCTTTGCCATGACTTCTCTGGTCACTACAGTGTGGCACAGTGATGCTACGACATTGATTGCTTTTATCTTTAAGACAATTAGTAGCTTTTAATTTGACTTTCTTGGAGTACAGAGCTATCATTTAAACTTGGAGGGTAAGGAGATGGGTCAGTGAGAGCTTTCTATGTTAATGTGAGGATCTGAGTTCAAACACAAAACAGTCATGTAAAAATCTAGGAGTAGTCATGTATAGATCTATAATGTCTGAGACAAGAGTACAGAAGCTGGCTTTTTGATTGCCAACCTTGCTCAGGGTTCAATGGAAGAACTTGTGTCAAGAAAATAAAACTGGGACTTATAGAGAGGGACACTTGCCTGTGGCCTCTGACTTTTACCTGTGCACAGCTTCATTTGCTCTATCCCCAGAATGGATATTCACCCCCCACACACATAAAGAGTTTAGCCCTTCCACTGATTGGACCACATGAAGAAACCTTAAGATTATTTGTGAGTAGATAATTTTGACTTTCCATCCTTACCTAGGTACTGATTTATGGTAAAAGATATCTTTGCTTTTCTAGGAACACTAACTTCTTAGCTAAAGGATACCATGCAAAATCATGTCAGAGGTATAAGTCAGTCCAATCCTGACAAAAATTCCAGCCTACTAAATAATGAGATATTATAGTATACAACATTTCAAAGAAATGTGCTATGCAGTAATAGATACCTAAGTTAGTGTCTGGGACATACTGGTACACAGTTTAACAAATAAATACTTCATGTAGACTTATCTAATCAAAAGTAGATAGGAAGAAGTTCTGCAAAGCAGGAATTAAACTCATGACTATAATAAATATTTCTCAGGCAAAGGAAAAAACCCACATTGAATGAAACTATATGAACAACTTGTTATTTTCATTAGAATATTTGAGGGTGTGTCTTCAAATTGCTTTTGTAGGCAAGAGGTCTTTGAATAACTTCTAAGGTGTTGCCTCATAGCAATCTCACAGGCAAAATTATATAAAAAAAGAAATGCCTGAAAGATATATGGTGGTAAATATTGTCTCTTTAGTAAACACCATATAGAAATGTAATTCATGAAGATTTTAAAATAAGTTGATTGGGGTAAATCATACCAGCTTTGAGCAAGAGAGACAGAGAGAAGACAGAATATGAAGAGTTTCTCAATATCCAAATCCTTCCTTAGAATTCTAGCTGTGAGACGGCCTGTCTAACTCACTTTTTAAGGAAAATAAAGAGACTCATTTTGGGAACAAAATCGTTGTGTCAGAGCTAAGAGAATTTGGGAAATTTCCCAAGAAGAAGAGCTTGAATGAAATATTGAAATGAGTAACATATGCATGGCTAGAATCAAGTTATTTTCTTCACCAGCATGCTGAATAATCTTGACTGTTAGCCTTATGTGATTTAGAAGCACTATGGAAATATGCCTCCTAGTAATAGCTATAAGCTTTTTTTTTTTTTTTTTTCAGGAAGTTTTATCTCAGGTGTGTGGATGGTACCATCCCGTGAACCAGAGTCCTAAAATGGAGCACTCAACCTTCTCCCCTCTTTACTTTCTGCCTGTTTGTCCAGTGTGACCACCTGCCTGTTGCCTGCATGCTTTCTCCCATGCTGGGGAAGAGTGCAATCCTTGAAGCCACAGCCAACTCTTTCTTCCTTGAATTACTCTTGCCAGGTATTTTATCAAAGGAGGAACAAAAGTAAGTCACACAAAGAACAATTGGAGCATTTGTTGTCATTTCTCCCTTTGAAACAGGAGATTCTATGGGAGGGTCTCTATCTCTACTCTCACACTGTATATTGGCCATTCCAGGGACACATTGCTTTGTCTTCTCCTTAAGTCTTTAATATGGAGAAATAATGCTCAGAGACCCATATATGAAGAGCCTTTGCTTCTAGATATGAGCTATATGAGAGCATCTTGTTTTCTAGCTAATACTGAAATTGAAGGGAATTCTGTTTTTTTCTTTTATCCCGGTCAACTTCTACTAGTTTACCTCAGTTATGGTCTCTAAAGACCTTGGTAATGCTTACTTGCACTGTCTCCCAGATCAGAGAGTCATAATAATTAAGACTGGATATTTTAAAACATTAATTTCAGTCATGTTTCTTGCACAGATAATTTTTAAGAAGTTTGGTAAATTATTAATATTTTTAAAACTTCTTTACTAGACAAGTAAAATAGTAGCCTTAAGTTCAGACTTATATTATTTGGATAGGTAAGCAGCAAAATAATACTGAATATTCAACAAACTGCAACTTTGTTTAGACTCTTGTCCAACTCTAAGTAAAGGAATTAGCTTTGTCATAGGTGATAGGATAGCAAACTATACATTCCAGATTCAAAATATTTATGGCTTTTTAAAATAATAGTGATACTTTGAGAAGATCTCTTTATACATTAGCAGCCTATCTGTAACAATTACATTTATTTAACTATCTCACAGTGTTGTTGTGTGAGAAATGGTTATGATAATCTAAATAAATTATCAAGCTTCTAGATAATGTTGAATGAATATTAGCTATTCTTATTAATAACATTTTTTAGTTCCTCTCCAACTCAGTGATTCCCAAATGATTTAGCTCCATCATGACATTTATTTGATGAAAATAGAGTATTGAATGTGATGGCAGAGTTACTGTTTATTCATCTTCGTGACAGCTCATTCATCATCTCTGTGGGTTGTCAGGGTAGCTGGTTTTGAGACTTCAGCTTCTAGGTCTGTTGTTCTCTCTTCCTCTCTCTTTCTTCTCTCTCTTTCACATATATACACACACTCTCTCTTTCTTTCTCCATCCCCCCTCCCTCTCTCTCTCTCTCTCTCTCTCTCTCTCTCTCTCTCTCCCTCTCTCTCTCTCTCTCTCTCACACACACACACACACACACACAGAGCTATGTATGGAAGGACTGTGATGTAGTTACTTTACAGTATCTTTGTTACTGAAATGGATGAGGAATTTTCTCTCAGAGATGTGACACTATTACATTTTATAACTGTTACACTGTTATTAAACCACTGTTTTTATAATCCATGTATTTATTTAAAATGGGATGAAACTTGGTCACTAGAGCTAATAGGTAGAGCTTGAATGAGAATATTGCCCTCTAATACCTGGGAAATTGAAAGTAACTCAAATGTCTTTACACAGAGATCAGTTAGATCTCACTTTGTGAGGCACACATCTTATTGAAAAATCATCAATTTATGTTTTTTTTTTGAAAAGACAGTGAGGATTTCCAATTTACTGTGTACTTACTTGCTAATAATTCTTAAGTGTTGAACACTCATTGATTATTTAAAAAGCACACCATTATTAGTTTGAGTCAAATGTTTTTCTGTTCAGTAGATTTATAATATGAGGAATATATAAGCAATTCTCTTCAAAGAGCTTTGACATCTACTGATAAAAATGGGCCTCAAAATAAATAACATTCATTATACTTATAAGGCACAGGCAAATTCTCAAATACATCACATTCTCTTTATGAATCGAATGTGAAAGCTCCCCAACTTTGTTATGTTTTGGAATGTATATTCCCCAGCTGATAGTGTTGTAGAGTGACATTGAGAAACCTTTATGAGCAGACTGTTCAGCTATAGAAAGTTGCTAACTGGGGAAGGTACAATGAATATTACATCTGATCCTCAATTGCAGATTATCTCTCTGTTTTCTGGTGTACTAAAACATGAAGAACTCCATCCATATATTTCTAATAGCATAGACTCCACCAAAACTTCATTGCCATCCATGTTCTATATCATCTTAAAACATGAACCAAAGTGAGTTATCCCTTCCCATAAGTTGTTTCAATTAGAATTTTTTTTACATAAATATGAAAATTAATTAGTATTAAAAGACTAATACTTAGTAATGGTTTTGTTGTGATACGTCTAAAAGTGTGTTTACTAAAACCTCCAGAGCTGGTTTGTAAAACCAATATGGAAAGATATGGAGTATTCTGTGTTACAGAAGTCCTATAAACGTGTATGCATTCTGATGGGCAATCAAAGGAGAATGCGAATAAAAATGTAGGTAGTAAGGACTAAGTGGTTTCAATGGGGGAAAGGTCTCTCTATATCACAGTCTGTCGGTGCTTTGCCCATGTCCAAAATTTGATACTTTAAATAGGCTAAAATCAGTGAGCAACAATTATGTGACATCCCAAATGTTATGCTAGTCTCAAAGTTCCTCTGTTGAACAAATTCATTTGTTTGTTACTTTTGATTGCCATCACTTATATTTTGCAATTCTCCTTGATCCATTAATGTGATATTTTACACATCTTCAAAGCCAACACTAAGAAGATGATAATGACAGGTTCTGCTGCTGGCTCCAGATGTGCCCTCGCTCTGTGTCACTAAAGCTTCTGTAGCCTTCAACTGCTTGAGTGACTAAATCAAAATAGACGGTTTCCTCTGAAGCTCTGTTTGATTGGGGATCTGTTGAAACTCTATGTTCTCAGTCACTCTCTTTCGAAATGAGATCTTTTCATTTGGGCATGCATTATTTAATCCTAGAGCCTCCCTGGGAGAGAATTTGCCATTCATGCACTGTTTCCATTTTCCTAATGCAAAGTTCGTGGTTCTTTTCTAATTATGCCAGTTCCTTTAGCAACTATGGCTTCTGTCTATCCCTGAAATCTCAACAATCTGAGACATGCCCACATTTTTTTTTCTCATAAGGGCCCCAGAAAGTGGATGAGGTCAGATAATTTAAAATAAGGTAGCATGGAGCTCCTGAGTGGTCCTTCCAGGAGATGCAATGGTAAACTTTATGTTCTAATTGAGACTCCAGGGTTTCAGAAATTGGAATAACATAATGCATTGGAAGCACTAAGCAGAGACAGTTCAGGTGGCAGGCACTATACTGAAGGCATCAGAACTATAGACAAAAGGATACTCAGTCTACTAGAGCCCATATACTATGAGCCTGACATACTGTGCATGATGCTTTAGAGCTTCAAGTTTGTTTCAATATGTTCTGGTCAATATTTTGTTTTCTGTCAGAATTTATCTCTTTTGCTTTGGAAATTTTTACTCCTTTCAATCATATATAAATTTCTCACCACACATCCTGTTTTCTGTTCTTCCAAGAAATGAAAATTCTTAGCTACATGCTCCAATATCACAAACCTCACCAGGACTACTTTGGACTATACTCTTCAAACCAAGAACTATAATAAATCTTGCCTTACTGTTGGATATGCCATTAGAGAAATGGTGGGGGGAATCTATGCCCTTAAAATTTTTTCTTTTCAGCAAGGCTTTCCCTGTGAGATTCAGAGGAATTGTTTCTTCCTTTCAAGTGATGTTCACTAGTTAATCAAGAAGCAAACATTTTCATCAAGACTAGATCAGGGTCATATAGATCAGGAATGAAATTCTGGAAACCTCAAAGAGAGCAAATTTACATATGAAATACTCTCAATAAAATGTAGGTGACAAATATTTATAGTTGTGAGACTATTTGGAATAACACCTGTGCAGGTCAGGGAAATTATGGGGGAAAAGACAGCAACATTTTAAAAAGCAAAAATGCATAGGCCTTCCTTGAAGCAGAGGAACTGAGATAGAGTTGTGTAAAGTGGAATTGTGCAAGAAGTCAGAGTATATAAAAAATAGGCTGAAATTCGTTTTTCTTACAGAAGGAAACAGGGGAAAGAATCAAAAAGAAAAGTAAAACCAGGTAGAGGAAAATGTACAAGTCAGAGTCAAGAGTTAGTAGTCTTTGTTGACATTATTGAAGTCTTTGAGAGGTAGTTTCAGTATTGATTTCCCCCTCCCAAGTTCATGTTAAAATTTCATTGCCAGTGTCTTACTAATGATGTCCTGATGCTCTCAGAAGCCCAGGGTAGTTCTTACACGAATGAGGAATTCTTTATGTTTGGAAATTGGATTAATATTTTGGGAGCAGTTTACAAATAAAGACCATCCCTTGAGTGTTCTCTTTCTTGCATGAGCTTACTTTACCTTCAGTGCTTCTACACTGATGAATCATGGCAGGTAACATTCATTAGTTGCCAAGAAGATGCTGTCATTACAGTTAGTCTTGAGAACATCTAGATTCATGAGCCAACACAACCCCTTTTCATTATAAGTTACCCTCTTGGATTTTTGCTCTAACAACAAAAATATAAGAAACCATGGTGGCAACTGTGTGCAACAGTTTTAACAGCAGGGATTGCTAAAACTAGAGTGACCAAAGACAGTATTTCAGCATGACCATCAAGAAGTGGCTTGCAGTAGGACTGTCCAGTGAGGGATGCATCTCTAAGAGTTTTCGTTATTGTAAAGCAACTACCAGACAAGAGTTAAGGAACAAAATGGTTTTTAATATTTTTTTATTCATTAATGTGTGTGCATTTGTGTGATGTGTGTATAAGACAACTGTATTCTCCCTTTACCAACTGGAGCCTGGAAATTCCTCTCAGACCGTCAGGTTTGACTTTTACTCACAAGTCATCTCATTGGCCCAGGCACAAACTGGTTTTGTGTGTGGTTTCAGAGGCTTCATTCTATAACTGAAGGCCAAATGTAGTGGGAAAGCACACATCACAGTGGTGAGGTAGCAGACAAAAATACAAGAAAAGGACAGGGCCAGCTATAGCCCCACAGTTCCACAAATGACCCTCTTCTTTCAGTGAGGACCCACAGGCCAGAATTCTACCACCTGGAAGTAGTTGAGTCCATCAGCGAATTAAAACATTCCCACACTCAGAGCCCTCATGATTTAATCATCTCTGGAAATGTCAGGTGTGCTCAGAAGTGTGCTTTACCATTCCCCTCCCCAGGCTTTTCTCAATCTAATGACGTTGACAGTGAAGATGAGCTTTAATTAATATTATTTGCTATGAAATAAAATAACAGTGACCCAACATGCTGGGGCAGCATCTTCTTACTTGCTGAATGCCTTGTTCTGTGCCCTGATAGCCACAATAATATGAATATTGTAAAACAACTTTCTTTTAAGTAAGCACCACAAATTGATGTCTGAGTAATTTCTTTATTGCTCTGAGCCTTCATTTTTCATCTATGGAATGAGGATTATAATAGTACTAGGATGAGATTCTTAATGGTACTAGAACATTCCTTACAGAGTTGTTATCCAACTTTAATGAGGTATGACTAAAATCACTTAAAACAGCTCTTTGCACCCACTAAAGGTTCAACAAGAATCATTATCCTGTAAGTGTCTCCTTTGGTTTCTAGGATACAAATGGTAGAATACTGAAACTCAGATGGCAAAATTTTTCTAGAATCTCATAAGAATTGGGAGCTAGTGGTTATCAAAGTTAGTGGTGAGATCAATTATGAAAAGGGTCCAGGAAAGCTCACCAAATTTCTGTATAAAACTGGGTTTTTAGGGACCTGTCTGAAGAGAAACAGGATGTTAAAAGGAAAGATGATGCTAATATTGTCTCATCTGAAAGAGATTCCCAGTCATAGAATTGATAAATAAATTAGAAACTTTAAGAAATATTGTGACAAATAATTTCTGAAGCAGGATAGAACTGTGGATAGTCTAAGGGGACACATAAAAGATGAATGGGTCAATCAAACAGAAAGGAATAGATGCAGAAAGCAGAGCACATCAGAAGGAATGATTCCGTTGCCTAACGTGTTCTGGAAATGGAGGATAACCAATCTGAAGATAAAATACAATCTACTTCCTAACACTGTGGCACATTCTACTGAAACTGCTAAACATTTTCAGAAACAAATGATATGTACTCTAGATGTCCTGGCAGCAAAAACAGGTTATACATGTGTGTAATAAGCAATCTGAATATACACTTCTTACTAGTAAAATTCAATAACAAGAGGATAAAAATTTACATAATTATGACAGCAAGGATAAAGATCTGACAATATTAAAACAAGATGCTTAGTAGTACCAGAACTTTCTTTTTTATAGTTGTTATCCAGATTTAATGAGCTGTGATTAGAATACCTAAAGCAGTTTTATACTGACTAATGTTTCAACGTGAATCATTACAGTGTATTGACACCAGAATACAATAACCATGTGACTTTTATGAAGGGAAAATTAAGGGAAAATACATATTTTATAAAAATAAACAAACTATTTTATAATGTCTGAGGTATTTAATATATAGATAATTTTAATGTGAATACTACAAACTTGGCACAACAAAAATAATACTAAATATACAAAATCTAGGCATCAAAAAGGAGAAATAGTAAAATAATATGTTGGTTTCAGTAACTAATTTTACATATTTAAGAACAGGAAACAATTCAAAACCTTCTGTTAATTAGAACACATAGCAGAACTGAGTTTAACTTTATAGTGAGATTAGATATGGAATACGGTTTTGTTAATCACTTATAAAATAATTTTCTGAATATTTAATACTTTCTTCTACTTATTCAGTACTAAAAAGTTAGCATTTAAAACTGTACTTATCAAAATAACTCTTTCTTGTTTCTATACACTAATTCATCTTTAATTATCTGTGTGATTAAGTAGCCAGAATTGTAGTACCTAACAACAAAAGTAAAAGTGACTAACACATCTTAACCAGCAATTTTTCAAGGTATATATTTTGTTTGCCATTCAGTATGATAATGAACATAAGAAGTAAGTTGTACTTATAATCCATGTTACAGAGAAGATAGAGCTGAGGCATGGTGGTGTTGAAAGAATTACTCAAGTCAACACAGGCCCTAATTATTCAAACCAATGTTTTGAATAAACATCGAATAAAAAATGTAACAGATAATTTTTTTAAAGAAAATAGTATTGTTGTATAGGGGGCATGGATGTGTATGGAATTTTATCTATGTGTGATAGCAAGGATGTGTTCATGACAAAGTATGTGTGGAGATATGAAGAAGACTTCAGATTTTGGCAATTGACTTTCACCATGTTTTAAATGGTCTCTTGTTTGCTGCTGTGTGTGTCATGGTAGCTTCTGTCCCTGCTTCCTATGTAAATGATAATTGAGATTACAGACTTCTACTACCACCTTGGTCTGTATGTGTCTTCAGGGATGTGAACTCAGATGCTCTTATAGCAAATTATTTACCCGCTGAATCTTCTTCCCAGCCACATGGAAGAAGATGTCTTTTAAATAACGAACATTAATATTTCTAAATAGCTTTAGAAAACTTGTGTCTTTTACTTTAAGAACTTTACATTAAATACAATCTATACATAAATGGATATATAGATACACATACTTAAATATGTAAGTTTTTCATACATACACAAATATAAACACATGTGCATATACATATATACCTATATGTTACTCACACATAAGAGACGAAGAAAAATGTATGAGAGTTGAGTTCAGAGTCATTAAGAGTAGAGATGAGAGGTGAGAAATGGGTTTTCAGAGGAAATTCTCAGGAGATACCGATACTCTTGTCAAGAATTCCCAGGTGGATGTAGGATGGAAGAGTTAATTACTAAAGGAAATCCAGTTAAACCTAGAGTCAAAGCAAAGGTCACCTTTCTAGTTTCATTTCTATTGCCATGATACTATAACATGACAAAAAGCAACTTAGAGGAGGTGAGATTTATTTTCAATCAGTATTCCAGGTTATAGTCTGTTGTTGTGAGGAAGTCAACTCATAAACTGAAGTAGCTGATCCTATCACATCCACAGTCAAGAGCAGAGAGAGTGAACACAAGCAAGGTTACTTGCTTGCTTGTGCTCAGCTTGATTTCTTTGCTTGTTTATATCTCAGTGGCTAGGGAATAATGTTGCTCATAGTGGACTGGCTCATCTCACAATTAAGAACTCTCTCGATGTCTGTCTCATTGGCCAACCCAATCTTGACCTTGTTTGAAATAGTCTGTGTTTACCACCGTGTATCACTTGTTTGTTCCTCACAGATACTCTTTTTGCAGATGATTCTAGATTGTGTCAAATTGCCAACTAAGGTTGGCAACACAGTCACAGACCCATTCTTTCATAATACTTTCACTGTCTTATTATCCCAACCAGACACAGATGAAGACAGAGATCTTAGGAAAAGAAAAAAATCTGTCTAGTGTACTCAAAAATCTTAGTAGCAGAGAATAAATATATACTCATCTTTCCCCACCTGAAAATTTGTATGCCTGTCTTGAATAATTAAATATATTTTACTATCTCAACTCAAGAAATATGAACAGCATAAAATAATATTAATATAAATTGAGTCAGCTGTTTCTATTAGCAGTTAATTTAAAGTCAAGCCAAAGAAAAAATCAGGCCAATACATTTATTCTCTAAGTCAATGTGGGATACTAATTCAATCACTTTCCCATTTAAAACTTAGTCCTGAATCAAATTCCACAGGAGGCATCATTGAGTGTTTTCTGCTATGTGACTCATAGATCACTTGTTTCTGCAGCAAAAATTACCAACAAGAACAATCCATCAAAGAATGTAATTCCTCTCTCTGACATCATCATGTTATATAGTATCCCCTGATGTCAACTAGAGAATTTGGCCATGCTTCTTCTTTGACTCAGTCCTCATGTTGTATCTGATCTGATACATGTCAGTCCTCCAGTATGAAAGCCCTTTTTGTCTCTAGAACATGTCTTCAGGGTCTCCAGGCATCCAGGAAGACACAGGAAAGGATGCCAAGAATAGCCTGAATGAAACCTAACACTGGTTAGGTTATGATCTTATGTCTTTCATCTATGTATGTACAGTGGAACTCTCATCCATAATGTCAGTCAAAGATGGGAAAGCAAGCTACTGATGCTTTTGCATTCAAATTTCCCAGATTGTTAGTGTTGCTTTCTAGTATTTCCAGGCTGCTGACATATTTTGTTTTTTCCTTAGTGCAACAGAACTGTGTGAAACAAAGTAAGTAATCAAAAAAGGAAGAGTGAAGCAGGTCTGCTCAAAAGTTGTGCAAGTGCTAATTGGTTGGTGATAATGTCAGTTAAGCGTTACGCCCCTTAGGTGAAAATATGCCACATATTTTTAGAAATCAGAGCTATGAACTGGGACAAGAGACCTGCAACATTTTCTGTTTTCTAAGTTCATACATTTCAACATGTCTGCAAGTCCATATCAAGCATCAAAGTGGCAGAAAATGCACAAAAATATTATCTTGTAAGGAAATGTCTGTGACGGTAGTTTAAGAAAAGTTAGTGCTGTGTAAATTTGGTATCTTGATTATGTATGGATAGTCAATTAGACAGTGAGTAGGATAATGCACTTTTCATATAGGTTCTCTGTACAGTAACTTTTGAACTGCTCACATGATCAGCAAATCTCCCTTTGATTAATGCTAATTGCTTTCATAAATGGTAACTTTCCATTGCTAACATACCTTTTCAACTACCTCTAGGAAAGTGGCATAGTAGTTAATTTGCAGCATGATCTTACTTGAAAGTTACATCTTTTCCCCACAATTATATTTTTAACTTTCATAGGCTTTCAAAAGCAAAGATGGAGACTAAAAAAAGAAGTTTACTAAAAGTTCAGTTAATAATGGCAAACCATATACAACAATATATAAAAAATATCATCCACCATGACCAAGTAGGCTTCATGCCAGAAATGCAGGGATGGTTCAACATGTGAAAACTGTAAGTGTCATCCATCATATAAACAAACTGAAGGAAAAAAAAAAACACATGATCATATCCTTAGATGCTGAAAAAACCTTTGACAAAAATACAACACTCCTTTATCATAAAAGCCCTGGAGAGATCAGGAATACAGAGAAAATATCTCAATATAATAAGGGTGATTTATAAGAAGCCAACAGCCAACATTAAATTTAATGGAGAAAACCTCATTGCAATCTAACTAAAATTAGGAACAAGACAAGGATGTCCTCTCTCCCATTATCCTATTCAATATAGTTCTTGAAGTTTTAGCTAAAGGAATAAGAGTACAAGGAGATTAAGGGGATACAAATTGGAAAAGAAGAAGTGAAACTATCTCTATTTGCAGATGATATGATTGTATATATAAGTGACGCACAAAAATCTACCAGGCAACTTCTACAACTGATAAACACCTTCAACAATGTAACAGGGTACTAGATTAACTCAAAGAAATCAGTAGCCCTCCTATACACTAAAGATAGAAGAGCTGAAAAAGAAATAAGGGAAACATTACCCTTCATAATAACTGCAAATAGTATTAAATACCTTGGAGTAACTATAACCAAAGAAGTAAAAAATCTATTTGACAAAAATTATAAATCACTGAAAAGAAAAACAGAAGAGGATATCAGAAAATGGAAAGATCTCTCATGTTCCTGGATAGGTAGGATCAACATAGTAAAAATGGCAATTCTACCAAAAGCGATCTACAGATTCAATACACTGCCCATCAAAATCCCAACACAATATTTTTTGGACCTTGAAATAACAATACTCATCTTCATTTGGAATAACAGGAAAGCCAGGATTGCCAAAACAGTTTTACTCAACAAAAGTACCTCAGGAGGCATCACCATCCCTGACGTCAAGTTATGCTATAGAGCTACAGTAATAAAAACAGCCTGGTACTGGCGTAAAACAAACTCATGGGTCAATGGAATCAAACTGAGGATCCAGGCATTTACCCAAAAACCTATGAACACCTGATCTTCAACAAAGAGGCCCAAAATATTCAATGGAAAAAAAGATAGTATCTTTAACAAATAGTGCTGGCATAGCTGGTTGGTAGTGTGTAGAAAAGTGCAAATAGATCCAAGCCTGTCACCCTGCACAAAACTCAAATCCAAGTGGATCAAAGACCTCAACATAAACCTTGCCACTCTGAACTTGATAGAAAAGAAAGTGGGAAATACCCTCCAACAAATTGGCACAGGTGACCACTTCCTAAATATAACACTAGTGACACAGACACTAAGACCAAAAATCAATAAGTGGAACTTCCTGAAACTGAGAAGCTTCTGTAAAGCCAAGGACACTGTGAATAGAACAAAACAACAGCCTACAGAATGGGAAAAGATTTTCAGCAGCCCTACAAGTGATAGAGGACTGATCCCCAAACTGTATAAAGAACTCAAGAGACTAGAGCCCAAAACCTTGAGTAACCCAATCAAAAAATGGGGTTCAGATCTAAAAAGGGAATTCTCAGCAGAAGTACAAAAGGCACTTGAAGAAGTGCTCAACTTCTTTAGCTATCAGAGAAATGCAAATCAAAACAACTTTGAGATACCACTTTACACCTGTCCGATTGGCTAAGATAAAAGGCAAAGATGACATGAAACAGTTTTCTAATGAGTAGTCTTGAAATTATCAAACTTCAGTCACACTGTTCCTGACCTCCCATAAGTACACTTTGGCATGCTAGAGTGACTATACCAACACACCACATACATATAAAAATGTAATACATTGTGTTATATATTTTTAGTTGTTGTCTTTTTCTTCCATGAGAGTTCTATAATTATTTTACATCTAGGTGAATCTACATTTTTCTGCTTCTGAACTAATACTACTAATAAAAAGAAATATAATTGATTTTTGTTTTGCCTTGTGTCCTGTGACCTGTTATCCTACAGACTAACAAACAGAAAGTGTTGGTAAAAGTTAATCTATAGATGATAAATTAATAAAAAAGAAGAAATTATTTATGCAGATATTAAAATATAACATATACACCTGCAGTATTCTTTATTTATAATAATAGTCCAAAATAGAGAGTACATGGGTAGAACAGAATATAGAGACTCCACATTTTGGTTTTGTGTGTGTGAATTATTCTGTGATAAAATTATTTTAAATCAATGGTGACAAAAGGATCTTGTTAACAAATAATAACATTGAGCTGAGATGCATTTTCCTGCAACTACTAAATACTTTCCACATAAGCTTGAGTAAAATAGACACATTACTATTGGGCAAAAATTCTTGGAAAACTTTCTGTTTTCAGTGTTCGGATAGAAGAAAGCTGATGGAGTCGGAGATTCTAGCACAAATTTGATGGAAGGCTCCAAAGTGGAAAAAATTATTATTTTTTAATATTTATTTTTATTTTATGTGATTGATGTTTTCCTGCTTGTATAACTGTGTAAGAGTGTCAGATCTTGGAATTAGACAGTTCTTAGCTGCCATGTGAATGCTGGGTATCAAACTCGAGTCCTCCAGAAGAACAGTCAGTCCTTTTAACCACTGAGCCATCTCTCCAGCCTAGAAAAAATTATTATATTAAAGAAATAATTATAGACCTGCATCTCTGAACATTTCACAGAAAGATGATGATTCCCAGTATCTCAGATAGACTGAATGTTCAAAATCTTCAGAGTAAGAAGTTACTTAATATCTTTTACCATGAGCAGAGATATAGGTCTGTAATATAAAAATCTTAAAACAAAAAACAAGACAAATCGAAAAGAAATAATTACATATGAAGTCTTAGTGTTTCCTCACATGGTTTCCTTAATTTCTTCTGAAAACGGGCTCAAACTACTTCTGATCATTGTTACTGCTCTAGATTGCTTTTAAACCCACTGGTCCTTACCATCTCCCATTATGCCACTTGATCATGAACACATGGCTTTCTGAGGGTGAACAAGGTGATCAACTATTTTCTTTGAAACTCTTCAAAGCATGTTATGATGTTTTTATTTCTCACCCAGATGTTTACCTATTAAGGCTTCCAGTCTGCTGCTTTGCATTTGCTGAAATCTTTCAGTTAGCACAGTGACTGCTAGTTCAGAGCTTGTCTTCTTCACTTAGATCTCATCATCTTTGTGTTTCTTGACATTTGTTTCAAAAGACATCAAAGGTCAATGTAGGAATTGATTCCTCACTGTGAGACCTGCAAGAGTTGCCTATGAAATAAATAAATGTATATTTAAGATTCTCAAAGAAGTTTTTGGAATGAATAATTTGATGATTAGATTCTGGAAACAAATCAAAAAATCCTAGCAGAGACTGTAATCAAATTGACTAACAAAATTTTACAAAAAAACCCAAATTGTTATGTAATGATGAATTAAACTTAATGCAAACAGTGTGCTATTACATGTTTAAAGCAAAGTACTTGGCTCTTTCTTCACTCTTATTCATACTCTGGATTAGGAAACTGCAATTAAGTGCTGTTCTATGGCCTGTTGCAATGATTTGGCAAAGGACCATCTCCATTTTTTCTATTCTGATCTTCTCTTTTGCTCATTTACTATCTACAGGATCTTACAATCAGTGTTGGAGGAAACTTAAGTTCCAGCTTGTTCTTCAGCTTTTTTCTTTCCCATACTGTACATCCTCACTAGACTTTGTACTATTCCCTGGGTTCCTTGAGTATTCATTTCTTGAAATGCATTCCCTTGTTTCACCCTGTTTTGTAATCAGCATAAGTTAGTGTGCTTGTCCAGTATACAGAGATATTCCTAATGACTCTGCCTTTTCCCAGCTGGCCCTATTGGGTGATAAACACTCTGTCCCTTTGATTCTGCTGAAAACTTGAATATGAGTGTACATATACAATGTAAGTTGCATCTTGCTGGCTCCACTTTCCCTAGATAATTCTCTGCTTCTGTTGCAGACATTTCAAGACAGGTCCTGTTCTTGGCTTTCCTTGCATTTAGGATTGCAGTTTTTTTTTCTGTGCACCTCTCTGACAAATCCCTTTTTCCATAGTAGATAATCTGTTTTTTTTTTTTCTTCTTCGATTCTTAGTCATGCAACTTGTCGATCATTCAAGGCTAACTTCAAAATCTTTCTCTACAAGGAAATGTTAAGGTTTTTTGTATTCCTTGAAAGGTCATTCCTTATTTGCTGGCTTCACATCTGTCATCTTTTTTTCCTCATGATAACCATGGACCAAATATAGGACTATAGACTATTTCTATATCTGAAGACAATCACCCACACTCACTCCTTAAATGAATAAATTGCATTTAATATTCCCCATAATATTTTGTGTAATATCTTACATACCAAATAATCAACACACACACACCTTTACACACCCATTTGTATATACAAATATATAGTATATAGCATTATAATCATATACATGTATATTGTGTAAATATATACATCATATATGCATATAACACATGTATATATGTGTACAATATACATATATGAATTATATATCTATGTGCATATGTATGTATCTATACTATACTATGTATGTATGAATATATAAATATGCTACTCTGTACTGTTTGTGCTAGATCTTGTTTTCCTCCTACTTATGCAATAAAATGATCAATATCATTTCTATTCTACAAACAAGGAAATGAAAATCCTAAGAGATAAATTTATTTATTTAAGTTTGCTTAGTGGTTCAAAATGGATCTCCATGAAGTTCTGCATTTTTTTGTGGTAGAAACAGCTGCACCACTGTAAGAAGACTTACTGATCCCTTCAAGAGGCACCTTTGTCTCTGTCACATCTTTAAGTCTGGGCAGAGAGTGAGTGGGAGAGGACATTGTTTTGTGTAACCTACAAACACCAATCAGCTTAGTTCTAGAAACAAACAACAGAATCTCTTCAGGAGCAGATAATTGATTTCTGACGAGAGAATAAGTGAAGGAATGGAATTAGTTCTTTTTATTCTGCAAAATCCAAGTCATTATTGAAGAATGAAGGAGTTTTGGAGGGAGTCAGTCACTAACAAAATGCCCCGGTGAGTTTCATCAAATAACAAAAAAGGCACAGTTGTTTAACACCTGGAAATAAGAAGCAGCTAGTATTCAGAATCAACCCAAGCAGATGCTTTGTCATAAATGATACAAAGTCAGTGTGGGCATCTGTAGGTATTTAACACATTTGCAGCACGATTGCACTGTAGGTGCCTGTCAGTGAATCATGCCTTTGAACTATTTCCTAGACTAAGGTCTTTTATTCTGGTCTTAAAGATTAGAAATTTCTGAGAATTATAGAATGCCATAATCCCACCAGATGATGTCATGGTCAAATTAAAACTAAGACCTTTGGGCTGGACAGATGGCTCAGTGGTTAAGAGCACTGTGTGCTCTTCCAGAGGCCCTGGGTTCAATACCCAGCACCCACATGGCAGCTAACAACTGTCTGTAACTGTAGCTTCTGGGCAAAACATCACTGTACATAAAATAAAAATTAATTAATTAATTAAAAAAACCAAAAACAACTAAGACCTTGCCTTAACTAGTGCTCTTTTCCCAGTGTGATGCCATAGAGACAGAAGTCTAATGATCAAAGAGAATCCTGAAAGTCTTAATCGAAGATGGTAGCTCAGTGTGGTGCAGAGACTGGACATGTGCAAATATGTGAGATCTCCAAGTGACCTTTCCCAGATCCATGTAGCTCTGCACCTTCCAAAAACAGTTTCACAGAGGCCACACACAAAGAAGGAGGCAGATTGCATGTGATGTCTGCAAATAGGTCATAGGATTAGGAGAGGTGAGGTTAAAATTCTATCAAGAAGCTTGGATGTTAGTCTCAAATAGAAAAACCAGAAAATTTACAAATGCATTTCAGAACACTAAACTAAAAAAGCAATATCTAGAAAGTGATCATCATGAAATACTCAAAGAGTTTGTTGAGTACTTCACAAACTGGGCAGAATGCTAGTTTGAGCCAGATACAATGCTGGGTTCAGTCACTATAAGATGTGGATATACACAGAAAACAGGCACTGGTAAGGGAATGTGTTCCATCCTTGGACTATTTGTGGAGAAATACAGAGACTTTGAGGTTGCTTAACTATGTAATCCAGCCCTTTGCTTGGAATTTTTTTAACTCTGTGTCTCATCAGGTGAGGCCATTTGGCCCTTGTCACCTATGAGCAGAAGGAACCTTTGTAAAAAGACTGCTCACTGACTACATTTGTGGTGACATCTGTCTCTTCACAGGGCAGGAATCTTGTCTGACAGATTTTTTAAAAAATATTTATTTTTATTTTATGTGAATTAGTGTTTTGCCTGCATGTATAACTGTGTAAGGGTGTCAGTTCTTGAAATTAGACACTTCTTAGCTGCCATGTGGATGCTGGGAATCAAACTCAGGTCCTCTGGAAGAACAGTCAGTGCTCTTAATTGTGGAGTCAACTCTCCAGCCTTGTCTGACAGACTTTTTATTCCATATCTTTTGTTCCCCAACCTATAAGGGACTCTAGGAGTATCAAGGACCATTATCATTATGTAACTTATTTTCACAGACCCACTAAAACGTCTTCTGAAGACTTAATTAGTGTCCAATATACCAATAAGCCAGCAATGAAAACTCCACCTTTTCCATGCCTTGGGGACCTCAACTCTCTTTATCCAGGTAGCAAAGTAAAAGAGGAACATTCTCTTGAGCACTACAATGCTCCTTTTCAGAATAATGCAATCTGAGCTGTGTCAAATAGAATATTGTGAAATATTGGATTTCACAGAAAGATAGAGGTTCAGTGTTTTTGTTGGCATGCCCATCTAATCAGAAGAATAGGCCCACCACAGATTGTTCTTTAGAGATGATACCTACAGAAGATGAAAGTGAAATTACATTCTGCAATTGTGCATCAGTTTGAAAGGAGTTAATGCAGGTGTTTGAGACAAAAAACGCACAATGGCTCACAAACAATGAATTGTGGAGCACAGAGCTGGTAAGAGGGAGGAATCTTTTTAAAATGATGACAGGCAACAAGGGGAGTCTTTTCAAGTGTCTAGCAGGCATCAGTCAAACAATAATTCTGTTTGTTTGTCAGGAGGTAGTGAACTTACTGAGTGAACACTTTCAACACGTCTAAACATAAATTGCTTCCTGAAAATAGATTCTTGTGAGCGAATTGAGATGACTCCCTTCTCTCTGGAGCTTTTTGGTTTTCAAGAATTTACAAAGCCCTTCTCACACCATCTCTTGCATTGCCTGAGCACGGCTGGTGCCACACTGTGAAAATCAGACAAGGAGCAGGCAGAAAACTTTCAGTATGCATTTTCATATGCAAGCGCACCGTAGACATTATTTTCATTAACCCAGTGACTTTTAAGATTAAGCACCCTAGAAGTAAAGAGATGGTGAGAAGAGGTGCCTGATTCCATTTCCTGTTCTGATTTGAACAGCACTCACAATCTGTCTGGTGTGCAGCTGTCTGTGATAAGGAAAAGAAGCCTAAGCTTTACTGCATACAAAAAGCCAGAGCACTGTCCTGGTTCCACATTGTGGAGGCTGAGTGAGAGAATGCTTGAATTTTTTTCTTCAGAGAATTCTGCAGTTTCTAGGCAGAGAATTTTGTGTTTATCTTCTTGAATCTCTATGTAGATCAAAAATAAGTGTCTCAGTTCCTTCAGGGGTAAAGACTTTTGTAAATGGTTGTATCAAGGTGACATACACAGGTTCACCACCTGTTTCACCAATGTCAAGTAGACACATCCAAGAAGGCCTCTGCAGCCTATCTGTGACATTAGATACACAAAGCACAGATTCTGCTCAGAAGACAGAATTGACCTTTGCAAAACAGTCCCCATCCTCTTACAAATCACACACATTCTTACTGACCTTTGAAAGGGTAGTCTCATTGTCTGGTCATTTGCTGACCTGCTCTTTGGTGTTCCGAGACTTTTGACTCTGGGTCAATTGCAGAGGTTAATTAGCAGAGGAAGAGGTCGATCACACTTGTTAGACCTTGGCATTACTGAGTTACCTAGGACTGGCTCAAACTCTTCATGAGAAAATGTAAGTCATAGAAATAGCAATTTTTTGGTACCAGCATTGTCCTCAGTTTCCTGGTCTTCAAAGGAGCTCTTTCTACTGGTCTTTGATGCCCATGCTTTAAGGAGACACTTACAGCCCTGGAAGATGGCTAGCAACTTGTGAGACCTCTGAAGATTCTTTTTATTCTGAAATAAGGCATCAGCTGGTCCTGAGCTATGCTTGCTCAGTGGCTCACACACACACATGAAGTTTAAACCTTAGTCCTCACATTATCAGCCTGATTCTTCCTTCATACCTTACACCATTTAATTACCTGTGTTTTTTGTCTGCAGAATGAGTTATAATCATTGATTTATAGAGTGGATAAAATATCAAATGTGGTGGTGTATATAGACTCATTGGCCATCATCAGCAAAGTCCTAGAATCTTTTAAATTTGTTCCCTTCAACAAAATGTGTTAACCATATATTCTTCACTACATGTTGATCCTTCTCCCATTTATTCTTGGTAGCCCAGGAACCCGTCCTTCTTCTGAGGTTCCTCCCACATCTTCACATTATTAGCCGACATCACAGGATTCAGTTTACTACTTATGGACCATTCGTTCTTGTCATTGGCTTCAGGTTTTTATAATTTGCCTTTCTATTCTAGAATATGGGAATTTCAGTTAACAAACTGGGCAGAGCTCAGTGCCCACTTCAAGTTGTTTTCTGCTGCTCCCATCATCAAACACTGTGGAAAGAGAAAGAGCAGGAAAGATGAGGTAAAAATTGTACACAGTTCCAAGTGCATGGAGCTGCTGTTAGACTCACAGGCATGTTACAGTTTAGGAATTCACTAAGCTAACTACACTTTGGAAGTATGTATTGATTCTAAACTGATGCTCAATATTCTCTGCATCACTTATGAAGAATGACATCTGCTGCAGCAGAGTGGCCCTAATAGAACCCACATGGCCATTCATTTTGAGTTTTGAGACTAAGCTTTTTCAACCTATCTAAACTCCTGGGGACTATCAGGCCTTTCACTGAGATAGAAAAAAAAAAAAAAAAAAAGAAAAGAAAAGAAACCTACATCTAGGAAGAAGCGAAATGTTATCTAGCAGTCTTTATGCTTCACATATTTGCTTCCTGTTTGTATTTTTGTTTCAAATATATATTTTGATAATACTGCTACATTTGTATCTGTTTGTGAGGTGAGTCTATACCTTAAATATAGATTGTGATTAATACTACTGAGACTAAGTCACTATTTTCTGCTGGTGATTTTTACTAGTTAAAATATAATGCTAAAGATAATGCCATGGCCATAGGGGCTGTGTCCTTGTTCAATACCCCATAATGTTCTGTTTACTGAGGAACTACTTTACCTAATGCCTTCAGGTACTTGATAAATTTGCCTCATTGTGCCAGCTGGTTTTATATCAACTTGACATGAGCTAGAATCATAGAGAAGAGGGAGCCTCAGTTGAGAAAATGCATCTATAAGATCAGGCTACATATAAGCTTGTAGTGATATAAGAATAATTTTAAAAGATAGATTATTGAATCTTCTTTAATCCAAAAATGGCAGTTAATCTCAAAATATTTTACATTGGTATGGATTTTGTCTTGTTGATGCAAATTTAGAGGCAATTTTGTCGTAATATATATATATTTCTACTCTTGTTTAAGACATCGTTTGTACAATTCCTTTAAAATTATAGTATAATTAAAAAATACAGATTAATAGTCATCTATAATAACTAAACTTATAATCATGTTAGTTAAATTCTTATAAATATACAAAAATATATTTCAATTAAATAAATAATCTATAAACACTTAAAAATCTACAAAATATAACATTTAAATATTTAAAAAAATGGACTTTTCTGGACAATGAGACAGGTCTGCTCACTGTATGGAATTTTTTTAAATTAGAGATTGATGGGGGAGGACGTAACTCATTATGGTGATAACATCATTCTTGGGCAGTTAGTTCGGGCTCTATAAGAAAGCAGGCTGAGCAAGTCACGAGGAACATGTTGGTAAGCAGCATTCCTCTGTGGCCTATGCATCAGGTTCCACTGTAATAAAATTACGGTATTACATTGTAAATTGTTGTCCCGCCTACTGGTGTAATAAAAACACTTATTGCCCGAAGGCAGACAGGAAGTGTGGAAAGGACTATCAGACTATGAAAACTCTAGGAATATCTCAAAGCAGAGCAGAGATATCACAGAGATACGAGGAGATGCAGAAAAAGAAGCTGAAATGCTGCTGAGGAAAAGGTCCAAGCCACATGGCCGAACAAGATAACAATCATGGGTTAAGATAAAGGAGTTAGCAAGATATATGCCTGGGCCATGGTCCAATCAGCATAAAATTAACATAAGCATCTGTGTGTCTCTGTAGTATGCTGGTCTTCTGGTCTGCTGGAAACTTGATACAACAAATGATGCCCAATGTGGGTAAAATATACCCACATAAAGCCAGAAAAAGCTTAAAAATAGTCTAAAGCACAAAAACAGAACCAAAAGCAGCTTCCAAGTTGTGTCTCTCAAGTGGGCCATGATAAAGAGACTGAGTGGTATAAGCTATAAAATTACAAAGAGGCATGTTTGCTGCATGCAATTTAAGCTGCAACAAGGTGGGTTTCTGAACCTCAGTGTAAGCAAGGAGCTGTATATGATAGATTTAGAGCTTCTATTTAAAAGGTCAAAAAGGAAACAGAGTCAAAGATTGATTCTTAGTAGCAGCAATATTTTCTTACGTCAGCTCTGTTTGTTGGAGACTAGCAGAAGCACAGCTTTTTAAGTGAAGCTTCTTGATTCAGCCTTAGAGGCAAAACACTTGTGAATCTTTTTTTTTTTTTTTTTTTTTCTTGTGAATCTTTTAAGAGGCCCTGCTGCCAAACACTTAAAAGAGTTCGTGAGCAGCAGATGTCAGTGATTTACTTATTGCTTATATAAACCCTAAAATTCCCCAGAGTGTTAATTGGGGGTCCTACCAGTACCTCAGCTAAAAAGCTAAATTCTATGGAGCTAGACTCGGAGCTGGGCCAGCCATCCTAGCTAAACCTTCAATCCTTAGCCACACCTTGGCAGACTAAAGGTATGGTCAGAAACAAACAAACAAACAAAAAATAGAGGGAGCTGGATGGAGTCAGTCATTCTAACCAAGCTTAGGTGTGGCCAGAAACTGAAAAATATAAGAAACAAGAGATAAACAGTAAAGTCAGATAAAACAAACAAACAAACAAAAAACTCTAAATGGATTAGAGAATGTTTAAAAATATAAGTAGGCTTGAGAGAGAAAATGAAAAGAAAAAATAATAGAGAAAGTCCTTAAAGAAGAAATAAAGAAAAAAATAAGCCACATAAAAATGGAAAATACAAAGAGTGTCTGGATACTGTATGTTATTGTCTTGTCTTTATGTTTTTTTTACTATAAATGAAGTAGTTAAAGCTGCTAAAGACATATGATTATAACTACTCTTGGATTAATCCAACCTGTATATTTTATAAATGTGTTGACTTTAAAAAACTGAAATCAAAAAATATGCTACCTTGGAGAAGAACATTTCTACATAAAATGAGAAGCTGTGGATTTATTCCCAGTTAAAGAAAATAAAGTTTGATCAAGGAAGACCCCCTGAAAGATCTCCAATGGAAATGAATGGCCCAAATGATTCAGCATTGCAGAGCACATCTCTTACAGTTTCCTCTGAACTCTTTGTTTGAAATGGCTTCAAGGAGGCTGGCTGAGATTACCCAGTTTTAGAGACTACTTCACTAAACCTAAAGTTTTCTTTGGGTCCTGGGTCCACATGGGATTTCTAGCATCTGTACTCAACAGGAAGTAGCCTAGAGAACCAAGCCCACATTTCTATAAAATGCATTATGGATGTTTTTCTTTGTTTACAGTGTTGGTTATGTTGTTATAGATAATGGGAAAAAAGGATATTAGATTTGGGGTTTTTCTTGTTTTATAAAGAATGAAATGGGAAATGTAGTGGGATTACGTTATTACATTGTAAATAATTGTCCCTCCTACTGCTTTAATAAAAATGTTGATTGGCTGAAGGCAGACAAGAAGTGTGGGTGGGACTACCAGAATAAGAAAACTGTGGCAACAGGAAGAACAGAGCAGAGATGCCACAGAGTCTCACAGAAGCCAGCAGTTGCAGAGGACAGCTATGCTGATCTAAGAAAAGGTACCGAGCCACATGGCTGAACAAGATAAGAATCATGAGTTAGTTTAAGGATAAACAGCAAGATATATGTCTAGACCCTAGGCCAATCAGTATAAAATTAATGTAAGCATCTTAGTGTCTCTGTGGTCTGCTGGCCTGCCCATCTGCCTGTCTAGACCAGTGGCCTGGCAGGCCAGGAACAATACAACATTGTGCCTTTAGGTTTCTGCCTTGATGACTCTTGTTCCTGTAATGACTTCCTTTGATGCTAAACTGTAATGTGGAAGAGTAAGGTGTGGTGGGACTATTCTCTGTATAAGATTCTGTAAATAAAGAGTTGTTTTGGTCTGTGTAGAGTACCATAGAAGTGGGAGGAAGAACATAGAACAGGTAGAAGGAAGGCAGAGTCAGTCAGTATCCAACTAGCCACCAAATGAGCAGCATGTAGGAATACAGGCACAGGCCATGGGACACAGCCACATGGCCAGGTAGATTAATGGAAATGAGTTAAATTAAGATGAAAGAGCTAGGTAGCAATGTGCCTGAGATATAGGCCAATCAGCATAAAATTAATATAAGCATCTGAGTCAATTTTTTAAGGAATAAAAGCTGCCACAGGAAGGTCATATCCCTGGCCCAAAATGGGGCCTGAAACCATTTACAACAGTAAGGTGAGTAAATCCTGTTTTACCCCAACTTGTTTTTGGTCATGGTGTTTCATCATGGCAATTGTAACCCTTTCTAAGACAGCTATGGCTCTGCCTGTCTTTCTATTAGAAATTCATTCTACATTCTCTTGACTTTTGTTCACATTGTGATTTCTGTTGTTCTCTCCATTTTCCTACTTTAAATTAGCATAGTAGCATTTCAATGGTCAATTTAATTAGTGTTTGAATGAGTAAACTGAGAAAAAGAGGATTTTGTCTCTTACCAGTGTGGTAGACATTGTCCATTTCACTTAGGGCTCAATCACAACTAATAGTGGAAAAGGGATTTTCACTCTCTTTTTGAGATAGAGAACTAGAATATTCATCTTTTGCCCTTAGACATTGATGCTCTTAGATATTGAGTTTTTAGAATAAAAGTAGGATCAACATATGAGCTTCACTAGGTCTTAGTACTTTAGATACAGACTGGATCTGTACCAATGACCTTTTTAAACATACAGTTATACAGAAGGCAGAATTTGAGAGCTGAAAGTCTGCAGAATAGTAGGAATCAATCTTCAACCAATCTTTTTCTCTGTTTCTCTATTTCTGTTTCAATTTCTCTCTCTCCTGGTTATCCAGAGGTCTTTAACCAATAAAGCATCTGATTGGGTTATCTCTACCATATGGGTATTAACACAAAAACAAAACTTTTAACTCAAAAACAATATTGGAGTGTTTATTCTAGAGCCAAATGTTAGTGGAAATGGCCTAGAAATGTTGCATTAGATTGTGTTAAACTCCATGATCTAAAAAGCTAGTTATTTCTAAACATTTTTATAGTACTAAAACAAAGAACAGGTACAAATCAAAGTACCTCTCAAACACATTAGTAGATACATCTAGTGGATTGGTACATCAATATGGTAAGAACTCTGCTAAATATCTTGGAGGCTATGTGACAGCATTTTTAGCCTTTTATTGGTGGGGAACTAGGACTTTGTTAATATATTCCAAAAATATATTTTTTAATTTGTTACTCATAGAATGTTTGGTCCAGCTTTATCTACTAATCACAGAATGTTAGCTTCCACACCAAGGTAGACAAGAAATGGCCATCTGAAGGGCTAGCCATAGATCAAGACAAATTATAATGAGGCATTGGGCCTGCAATATCCAGACTTCTCTACATCACACAGTTATGATTACTCAATTGGCTTTTGCAGACAGAGCTTCTTTTTGGGAATTCTCATTTACACAGACTGTACTCCAGACCTTGCTGTTTTACTCACTACTCTGGTCTTTATGACTGCTTTTAGCTGTGGACAAGTCATCTGGTATAAAATATAATGACACACTCACCAGAGGTGAAGAAAGTATCTTTAGAATAATGAAGCAATGACAGTAATGCTTCCAGTTAAATGTCTCTCTCAATAGAGCCTAGAAATAGAGACTTTTGAGATGCAGCCTTGGAAGGGGACCAGAAAATTCAGAATGAACCTAAACACTTGTATAGGCTATACCCTGTGCCCATAATTCTTCCAAAACTTTTTTATTTTCTGTTCCTGCTGATCTTGTTTGTATTTGTTATGCCCATGTGTAAGAATTTCCAGAATGCCAGGAAGGCTGGAAATGCTATAACATGCATGAGGATTTTCTTATTACATACTGGTTACATATAGGGTCCAAGGAACCTGGACAGCCTCATTCCAGTGTAGCAAAAAGGCTAAAGACCCCATTGTCCCGACAGTCAGGGGCTTTAAAGAACAACATATGTAAGCAAGATGTGACACACTTTGGCATTCTAGGATTGGGCAAAAGGGTAAGGTATAGCAGCTACTGGTTGAGCCCTCTGGCATGATTCCAACTTTTGAATCCATTGGCTGTTGGGGCACCAAGGCTTCTCTTAAACAGGGCCCCACACTCCAGGTCCTCACATATTCTGACATTCTATCCACTCACTCATCATGACCAAGAATTGCTATCTTTTCTTCTTTTTTTTTTTTTTTTTTTGGTTCAGATTCCACTGTCCTGATGTTGGACAATGTATGCTTTCCTCTGGTGTTATTTTTTTCAACAGTTGTATAATTGTGCTTTTTATTTGGTTCTTTTTTCAGTCATGATTTCCTTGATTGCTAAACCTTTCATATCTTTATTTCTGACCCCTGTGCCCATGTCTGTTCTGTGATCAGATCGATGAAGAAGTGGATTAGGGTTGAGAGTTGTCATTTTCCTATGCCTTTTGAGGTTTAGAAACAGTTTTTGAAAGTGAGTGTTAAACCAAAGGCTTATTCTTACCCCAGAACTTGAAACAATTGTAAGTCTCAGTCCATATGCTGACACCATAACCAGAATTTTCTTTCCATGGGATGGGCATCTTTGAAACCTATAGGTCATTCTTCTCTCTCTTGTTTATAGCTTTATTTTGGAACTAGCTAATTGAGTAGGATGCCTGCTATCATAAATATGGAGAGGCATTCAGCAGTGACATGGCTAGTGTTTGCTGCTCTTATGCAGGTTTACAATGGGAAGGGGTAAAATACAAAGCAAAAAGACATTAAAATATGCAATTTGGCAGGAAAAAGAGTATGGGTGAATTAAACCTTATTAAAGAAAAGACAGGCCTTTCTCAAAGCAGCTCTTATTGTCAGAGAGATCAGTACTATTATAAGGAAACTTTATGCTTTGCACTAGAAGCATATGCAAGATGCTCTGTACCTAAATCCTCTTCCATAAAAGTTCTATCTTATGAAAATAAGAAGTCATTTGGGAGGGAAGAGTCTAACCAGAAAACACCTTTGAAAATACTTCCTACTCCTTGAAAGTAAGTGCTCAGGGAACTGTTTTCCCAGCCATGAATGATGAAATATTGAGGAATTATAAAATCTTGCTCTATGTTCCTAGAAAGGACTAAGGTAATACAATCGATGACAGAGGCCTAAAGCTTTGAAGGTAAAAACTAAATTATAGCGAAGACATTAGGATGTTGGACATGACAAGAACACAGGATGTCCAACAATGTAGGCTTAAATAACAAAGTAGGGCTGGACCAAGAAGGTTATGTGTGGCCCAGGAAGCAAGCTGAAGGGGTGGGATTAAGACCTTTACCTTTACCCAAGACAATTTTCTTATAGGCCCCAGATGCTGAATGTGGAGTTGAAATATTTAGTGGTTGTCCTGCTGAGCTTTAGTCATGCTTTGGTATAATAGTTCCTTTTTATTTATCCATTTTATTCTTTGGAAAGAGAGTATTCTATCACATCATATGATGAAAATATGTAACCTGTTTTGAATTTTTAAAGACACAGATTTAAGTGATTGTCTGAGTCTCAGAAGAGACTGCACTTACACTCTTAAACAGTTTGGAACAGTTAAGAACTATGTATTTTATCTTAGATTGAATGTATTTCACATTCCTATGAGCCTAATTAGATAAGGAATGGAAAGTTACAGACTAAATGTGATGTGCTTAAATATCATAGTAACAAGGGTGATGTTGTGATGGCTAATCTTGGCTTTTAGTTGGTAAGATTTATAATCACCAAGAAAACAAATCTATGAACATTTATTTGGATAATTATCTAGATTAAGTTGAATTGGACAGATTCACTCTAATTTTTGGCCATATTACACTATAGGTTATGTTTTGGAACTGAATTTGATAATGTAGCTGAACAGCAATATTCATTTCTCTTTGCTTTCTGATCATGCATCTGCTTCATGTTCCTGCTGCTGTGATGTACCATACTCTCCAAATGTGAGCCAGGATAAGCCCATTTTTTCCTTAAGGTATGTTGAAAGGATATTTTTTTCCAAATAAATCAGAAAAGGAGCCACTATGCTAAGCTTAGCAAAACAGAGTCATGAAAACTTGGAAGGTAAACAGAGGATCCAACCAAGATGTTCACTACACATACACTTCTCTTCTTTATGTTCTTCAGAGCTTCAGAGGCCGCTGCTGCCTGCTGTCCTTTCAGGATCCTGGTGTACCTTTGTAGTGGGACTATGTTCTGTTGCATTGTAAATAATTGTCCTGCCTACTGGTTTAATAAAAACACTGATTGGCTGAAGGCAGTCAGGAAGTATGAGCAGGGCTGCCAGACTAAGAAAACTCTGGGAACAGGAAGAACAGAGCAGAGATGCTACAGAGACACCATGTAGACACCACAATGAGATGCCAACTGATGCAGAGGAAAGAAGTTGAAAAGCTGCTGTGAAAAAAGGTACCGAGCCACATGGCTGAGCAAGATAAGAATCATGGGTTAGTTTAAGAGTAAAGAGTTAGCAAGTTATATGCCTGAGCCCCCGGTCAATCAGCATAAAATTAATATATGTGTCTGTATGTTTCTGTGGGACTGACAGTCTGTAAGTCTGAACCATAGGCCAGACAGGCCAGAAGCTACATGCAACATACCTCTGTTGAATTATTTTTTTCTTTACATATATAATAGATATTAAGATGTTCTACTTACCTTTGTTTCCCAAGTACTAAATCCAGAGCTTGTAACATATACTAGGTGATTGAAATGAAATATTATCTGGCCTTCAATATATAAAAACACATCACTATCTACATATTCTCTGTAATTGCACGACATCATAATCTTTTCAATAATCTTGTGAACTTTAGAACAATGACATATTTACATAAGAATCAGATTTCTATGTTTTGATGTTGCATATATCATTATTTATAAATTCTGTACAGTCACTGTTACTTGATCCTCAGGCAAATGCAAGCTCACTGTGAATGAATGAATAGACACTTAACTTGGAGATGTGTCATGCAGTGACATCAATGAGTGTATAGAAGTGTGGAGAAGCAAGAGGCATTTGTGTTTTTTTATTTTTGCTCTTGAGAAGGTGGCAGTGATATTTTTCCCTGTGCTAAATTGCATCTTAGCTTTGCAGTGGAACATAGGTAGGATTTCCAAGAAGGGTTCAATAAATAAGTCATAATAAAAAGACTAAATGTGTAAATAGATTATAATGTGAAATGAAATGCAAATTGAGTATAGGCAAACACTTTTATATGGCTTTACCATTCAACCCTATCAGTGTTCTTCAGATTCCTACAGTGGCTTCCACTCACGGTTCTATTACGTGTTGCCACTCAAGGGCATTTGATGTTTTCTCTCTCTGGAAATTCATTTGCATTTAAATGATTTGAAATAATCATAAAAGCCAAGTGCTATGAAGTTTGAAATTAGTTACTGTCTATAAATTGTGGTGCCATTAAAAGATGATTGTGTAGAACTTTGCTGTCTCAGATGTAGGCAGATGAATATCTAACAAAGTACACCTTGTTACAAACCTATACAGAATGATGGGATATGGAGTTAAATTGATTTATTCCTCTCCTACTGCTTATAAACTCAATGCACTTGGGCTTATTCTCTGAATAGCAAACTTTTTTTCATCTGCGCTATATATGTCCTTTCTAAGTTTATGGAACTGGCTATATTACATTTTTATCCATTATAGAAAATGAACACTGGGAACTGAGTTGTTACTTTGGGCAGTGTGTTTTCTATGGGAGTCTTGGAGACTAGTGAATATATTTTTGAAGTTATTAGGTTGAAGTTATCTCCAGCCTATATATGCCCAGGGTTGGATGGCCTGAATAACATTGTTGTATCAGGAGGTATAGGCTCAAAGTTTGGATATTTATGGTTCTAATGACTCATCTAGAAATAACAAAGCTATGAGATGCTCAGGAATTTTATTTATTTCTCCTACTCCATACTGGGAATAGAAGGAATATGTGTATTGTACAGTATAATGGAAAAAAGTAATATGGTTAAATTTTTAGTCTATTGTCCGTCAAAATAGGAACACCACAGTCATTGGCTGCTGTCTCTTTCAAGGTATCCCTGAAACTATCCATGCTTGACTCTGTCTCTCCATCTCAGTCTTTGAAATGATTTTTTTTCACATGGCCTCAAAATGATCTGATTTTCCTATCAAAATGTGGAATGAATCTTCTTTCTTGCTGGATTTAAACTTCTAAAGTTTTATAAATAAAACATAGGAAATGATTCTCTTGAAGTTTGGGGCACTACACTGAAAAAAATTTTTTCCAGTTAACACTTCACTGAGATTATTATTGTTTCCTTAGCTACTATGATGTGAAGAAGCTTAAGTCTTCCTTGGGGAGGAACCAGGTGCTGAGAAACTAATGGTTACCTGTGTGTGTTTACGAAGTGTAGTATACAGTTCTAGAGTCAAGTAGTCCAAGGTGGAGATGTAGGCTAAGCTGGTTCTTATTAAGGCTGTGAAGAAAATGTCTGATGGATATCTCTGTTTTTTGCTTAGCTGGATATTTTCGGTGCATTTTCCCATAGAAATTTTTGTAAAGACTTTTTCATAAGGACTCCATGTTTGCTGGATTAAGGTCTGCCTTAATGATTTCATTTTGTCACAATGGAATAGCTAATTAAGAATTCTATATACACTGCAGAGCTTGTCCCAGTGCAATCTGAAGCAGGCAGAGATAAACTCTGCTTGTCACAGTCCCCCCAGCTGCTACTGAGGGAATTAGCATGGCTACCCACCTCCAACTGAGTGAACAAATAAGGACTGGGGACCCTGAAGGACAGACTCGAACCCCACCCAGAGGTGAGGAAGGGTCAGCAGGCCCAAGCACCTGTATCACTGCCAGGGAGAGGAGAGTTGAGCTCTCGTCGGTTCCGGTTCCAGTTCCGGTTCTGGTTCCGGGACCTGGTGCTGTCTGCAGAGTGTGTCCTAGCACATTCTGTAGCAGGCAGAGATAAACTCTGCCTGCCATGGTCCCCCCAGCTGCTGCTGAGGGAGTTTGCACGGCCGCCACCCTGCCTCCAATTGGTCAAACAGAGAAAGATTGAAGACTTGAAATTCATTCCCCTGCACAGTGCAGAAGTAGTGATTGAGCAGACCTTTTCCTCAGAGGTCACAGGAGGCACACAAGCCCTAGTGCCACAACTGACCAGGAGTCACCTAATCGTCAACAACTAAAGCCATGGGCAGATGCCAGTGCAAAAACTTACATAATAATATAAAGAACAACAAGGTAACTCCAGAAGACTGTGGCAATCCTACAAATGCAAGACCTGAACTGAGCAATGAAGAGGAAACTGAAGGAAGCAACACCAAAAATTCCTTTTTGATGATCATTGAAGCTCTCAAAGAAGATAATGAAAAATAGCCTTAAAGAAATAGAAGAAAATACAAACAAAAAATTGGAAGAGATGAAAAAATCTATGAAAGAAACATGCCAGGAACTAAAAGCTGAAATAGAAGCAATAAAAGGCACAAAATGAGGCAAAGATGGAAATAGAAAACCTGAAGAAAAAAGCTGGAACCACAGATACAAGCATAACCAACAGAGTTCAAGAGATGGAAGATAGAATCTCTGAAGTGGAAGACTCAGTAGCTGAAATAGATATATCAGTCAAAGAAAATAGTAAAACTAAAATGGTCATAACTCAAAATGTTCAGGAAATCTGGGACACCATGAAAAGACTTAATTTGAGAATAATAGGAATAGAAGAAGGAGAAGAATACCAGCTCAAAGGCACAGATAATGTTTTCAATAAAATCATAGAAGAAAACTTCCCTAACCTGAAGAAGGAAATGCCTATAAAGATACAAGAAGCTTACAGAAAACCAAATAGATATGACCCCCAAAAAAGTCAGCATGCCACATTATAATCAAGCCACAAAACATACAGAACAAAGAAAAAATTTTAAGAGCTGCAAAAGAAAAGGGCCAACTTACATATAAAGGCAGACCCATCAGAATAAAACATGACTATTCAATGGAAACGATGAAAGCTAGAAGGGCTTGGTCAGAAGTTATACAGATGCTAAAAGAGCATGGCTGCCAAACTAGAATACTATACCATGCAAAATTATCAATCACCATAGATGGAGTAAACAAGATATTTCATGACAAAGTCAGAATGAAAGAATATCTATCTACCAATCTACAGAGAGTATTAGAAGAAAAACTCCAACCTAAGGACCCCAGATACACCCATCAAACCACAAACAATCAATAATTTCACAGAAGAATACTCCAGAGAAAGGAAATATAGACAAGTTACCACCAAAAATGGCAGGAAATATGAATCAATGGTCACTAATTTTCCTTAATATCAATGGACTCATCTCTCCTATAAAATGTCACACACTAATAAGATGGATACAACAACAGAAACCATTCTTCTGTTTCCTTCAAGAAACACACCTCAACTGCAAGGACAGACACAGGCTTAGAATAAAGGGTTGGGAAAAGATTTTCCAGTCAAATGGTCCTAAGAAACAAGCAGGGGTTGCAATCCTAGTATCTATCAAAGTAGACTTTAAGCTAAAAGCAATAAAAACGGAACAAGATGGCCACTACTTATTCATCACAGGAAAAATTGGTCAAGAGGAGATTTCAATCTTGAATATTTATGCCCCTAATATAAAAGCACATACTTATGTAAAAGAAACACTGCTAAAGCTTGAATCCCACATCAATTCTTACACCCTAATAGTGGGAAACTTCAATACCCCACTTTCCACCCTGGATAGATCAACCAGACAGAGAGTCAAAAGAGAAATAAGGAGTCTAAAAGAGGTTATGATGCAAATGGATTTCATAGATATCTACAGAACCTTCCACCCAAAGGCAAAGGAATATACATATTTCTCAGCTCCTCATGGAACTTTCTCCAAAATTGACCACATAATTGGTCATAAAGCAAATTTCAACAAATACAAAAAAAATGGAAATGATCCCTTGTAACATATCAGATCACCAGGGCCTAAAGTTAGAGTTTAACAACATCAAAACCCAGAGAAAGCCTACCAACTCATGGAAACTAAACATCACTCAGCTGAACCATCTCTGGGTCAAGGAAGAAATTAAGAAAGAAATCAAAGTCTTCCTAGAATTCAATGAAAATGAATCTACAACGTATCCAAACTTGTGGGACATAATGAAAGCAGTCTTAAGAGGAAAATTTATATTGCTAGATGCCTACATGGAAAACCTAGAGAAAACCCATACTAGATACCTAACAGCTCAGCTGAAAGCCGTAGAACAATTAGAAACAAACTCACCTAGAAGGAGTAGATGGCAGGAAATAATCAAACTTAGAGCTGAAATCAATACAATTGAAACAAAAAGAACAATACAAAGAATCAATGAATCTAAGAGTTGGTTCTTTGAGAAAGTTAACAAGATAGATAAGCCCTTAGCCAAACTAATCAAAAAACAGAGAGAGAGTATTCAAATCAATAAAATCAGAAATGAAAAGGGGGACATAACAACAGACCCCCAGGAAATACAGACAATTATCAGATCATATTTTGAAAATCTGTATTCCACAAAAATGGAAAACCTAGAAGAAATGGACTGCTTCCTGGACAGGTACCCTCTACCAAAATTAAATGAAGATCAGATTAATTACTTAAACAGGCCTATAACCCTTAAGGAAATTGAAGCTGTCCTTAAAAACCTCCCCAAAAATAAAAGCCTTGGACCTAATGGTTTTAGTGCCGAATTCTACCAGACATTCAAAGAAGAATTACTACCGTTATTCCTCAAACTATTTCACACAGTAGAAACTGAAGGAATATTGCCAAATTCCTTTTATGAGGCCACAATTACCCTAATATCCAAGCCACTCAACGACACAACAAAGAAGGAGAATTACAGACCAATATCTGTTATGAATATTGATGTGAAAATTCTCAACAAAATTTTGGCAAACGGTATACAACAATGTATAAAAGATTTCATCCACCAGGAACAAGTAGGCTTCATCCCAGAAATGCAGGGCTGGTTTAACATATGAAAAACTGTAAATGATATCCATCATATAAACAAACTAAAGGAACAAAGCCACATGATCATATCCTTAGATGCGGAAAAAGCCTTTGACAAAATCCAACACTCCTTTATGATTAAAGCCCTGAAGAGATCAGGAATACAGGGAGAATACCTAAATATAATAAAGGCGATTTACAAGAAGCCAACAGCCAGTATCAAACTTAATGGAGAAAAACTCAAAGCAATCCCACTAAAATCAAGAACTAGAAAAGGATGGCCTCTCTCCCCTTATCTATTCAATGTAGTTCTCAAAGTTTTAGCTAAAGCAATAAGGGAACAAAAAGAGATGAAGTGGATACAAATTGGAAAAGAAGAAGTGAAACTATCTCTATTTGCAGATGATATGATTGTATACATAAGTGACCCACAAAATTCTTCCAAGGAACTGCTACAGCTGATAAACACCTTCAGCCATGTAGCAGGATACAAGATTAACACAAAGAAATCAGTAGTCCTTCTATACACTAAAGATAGAAGAGCTGAAAAAGAATTAAGGGAAACATTATCCTTCATAATAGCTGCAAATAGTATTAAATAACTTGGAGTAACTATAACCAAAGAAGTAACAGACCTATTTGACAAAAATTTTAAATCACTAAAGAAAGAAATTGAAGAGGATATCAGAAAAAGGAAAGCTCTCCCATGTCCCTGGATTGGTAGGATCAACATAGTAAAAATGGCAATTCTACCAAAGGCAATCTACAGATTCGATGCACTGCCCATCAAAATCCCAACATAATATTTTTTGGACCTTGAAAGAACAATATTCAATTTCATTTGTAATAACAGGAAAGCTAGGATTGCCAAAACAATTTTACTCAACAAAGGAACCTCAGGAGGTATCACCATCACTGACTTCAAGTTATACTATAGAGCTACAGTAATAAAAACAGCCTGGTACTGGCATAAAAACAGACTTGATGATCAATGGAATAGAGTTGAGGATCCAGGCATTAACCCAAAAACTTATGAACACCTGTTCTTTGACAAAGAGGCCCAAAACATTCAATGGGAAAAAGGTAGTATATTTAACAAATGGTGTTGGCATAGCTGGATGGAAGTGTGTAGAAAAATGCAAATAGATCTGAGCCTGTCACCCTCCACAAAACTCAAATCCAAGTGGATCAAAGACCTCAACATAAACCCAGCCACTTTGAACTTGATAGAAAAGAAAGTAGGAAATACACTTCTATGAATTGGCACAGGTGACCACTTCCTAAATATAATACCAGTGGCACAGACACTAAGGCCAACAATCAATAAGTGGGATCTCCTGAAGCTAGTAAGCTTCTGTAAAGCCACGGACACTGTCAATAGGACAAAACGCCAGCCTACCGAATGGGAAAAGATTTTCACCAACCCTACAAGTGATAGAGGACTGATCTCTAAGATATGTAAAGAGCTCAAGAATCTAGAGCCCAAAACCTTGAATAACCCAATCAAAAAATGGAGCTCAGATCTAAAAAGAAAATTCTCAGCTGAAGAATTACGACTGGCTGAAAGGCACCTGAAAAAGCGCTCATCATCTTTAGCTATCAGAGAAATGCAGATCAAAACATCTTTGAGTTACCACCTAACACCTGTTAGATTGGTTAAGACAAAAGGCACAGATGAGAGCCTATTTTGGAGAGGATGCGGAGCAAGGGGAACACTACTCCATTCTTGGTGGGAGTGTAAGCTTGTTCAGCCATTTTGGAATGTAATATGGAGCTTCCTCAGAAAATTGAGAATCAATTTCCCTAAGGACCCAGCAATACCACTTCTGGGTGTATACCCTAAAAATGCACATTCACACTCTAAAGGTATTAGCTCAGCTATGTTCATAGCAGCATTATTTGTAATAGCAAGAACCTGGAAACAACCTAGATGTCCCTCAACTGAAGAATGGATTAACAAACTGTGGTACATCTACACAATGGAATACTACTCAGCAGTAAGAAAAAATGAAATCCTAAAATTTGCAGGCAAATGGATGGATTTGGAGAATATCATCCTGAGTGAGGTATCACAAACTCAGAAAGATAAGCAGGGGATGTACTCACTCATTCGTGGTCTCTAAACAAACAAGCAAGAAAAAAGCGAAGCATGCCCAAGCTCCAAACCACAACCACTGAACAGCTTGGGATCAGAAACACCCTGGACTGACCCTTTGGATCCCACTCCACCTAGAGGAACACCAGAGTCACTCTTGAGGGAAGGGGGACAACTGGATTTGCCAGGATTGGAGACTGAACTAAGCATTATTGAATCAGTGGGACCATGGGACTGTCTGCTGCCTGCCCAGGAAGGGGATGGGAGTTGTGGAGAAGAAAAAATTATCTGATGTGGCCGGAGGGGGATGGGACCTTGAATAAGGATATACAGGGATAGAAAAAAAATTCAGAGGGAAAGCTGAACACAAAGTAATTTTATGTTTAGCAAATTATTTGCAATATCTCCCTTGATAAGTCATGCTTATGATTTTTATTTTCTTTATAGTTATTGTTAACTTATCAGCATTTTAAATTCAATTTACTGTTTTTCTTGATAAGTACAAAATAAATAAAGAAAAAAAAAAGAATTCTATCTCCAAAGATACTCAATGTCTGTAGTACTGTGGGTAAGACCTTAACCTTTAGATACTCAGAGGAATAGTTTTATTTCTATCTAGTACTGCATTAACAGTTATGTTAACATGTTACCTTGAAAGATGTGTTCCAGCCCTTATTTCATGTGAGCTCTGTATAACTTTCCAACTCATAAATAAAATAAGATACTGTTGTCTTAATCTACTATATTTGTTTTGGAGTGCTGTGCAGCAATGAGTAGGTAATTTCTCTCAACTGGAATTTTAACAATTTTCATGATATAAAAGAACTTTTGTGTCCAACTTACTATTTTTCATTATATTTCTGGGTGCTTTAGGCAAGGTTTATGATCGAGGTTTAGCTCCCCCAAATAAATTTGAGCTCTTTATAGTACACAAATAGTAAAACCATTAGAACCTATTTCTCATGTATTTTAATACCAAAAATTAGATTTTTGGAATCTTACCACAAACCAAACAGGTCCCCTAAGCCTTTTAAAAGGTATTATTTGACTCATTATTAAAGAAACAATGAGTAAGGCTCAGAAGAAGACAGACTAGAGGACTATGAACAAGGTTTGATTAAGATGAGTATTTTGAAATCAATGTTTTGCTATCCAAATATCTGTTAACCCCTGCTCAAATAGCAATTCTAAATAATCTTTTTCCATGAAGAGGACATCACACACCTTCAACAGGAAGCTTTCCTAACCTCACCTTTGCCGATTTTCTATTTTTCTGTCTATGTGTTCTCCCATGTGCATACAGATGGCAGTTAAAGATGGGTGTTAGTTGGTTTCCCCAGTTGCCACCTATTATAGACTTCTTTGTATCTTTAATTTATAAAATATTTTATCAATCCTTTGAGAATTTCATACAATGTGTCATGTTTGTACTTATTTCCAGATTTACTCACCCTTTCGCCATCTATCTTTGCTGTCCTCTCTCATTTTCCTCTCTCTCTCTCTCTCTCTCTCTCTCTCTCTCTCTCTCTCTTTCTTCCTTCTTTCCTTCCTTCCTTTTTTCTCTCTGGTTTTCTTGTACATCAAGTCTAATTCATGCTATGTATGTGGTACAAATTTATGCAAATATGCCTGACTTTCCCATAGCTGATAGGAATCTGAACATAAGTCACACTTGTGTACCAATTATTTTACCCACTGATCCATTTCTTTAGCCTCTGACCCTTGGTGATATTTTGATTATTTTTATTTCTTGTTCTTCACCAATATCTATGGGAGTAGATTAGGTCAATTTTCAATCCTCAAAAAGTAGTAAAGATCCATGTGTCTTAGCTGAGTAGTTAGGGAAGGGGGTCTAATGGGAAATCTGCCTATTTTCTAGAATGACAGTGTAGGAGCTGAAGAGCTGATGTCAAGACCATGTAAAGAGAGCACTATAGGCAGAGTGTATGAATAGGATGTGACTGAGTATTTATTTCCCTGCCTCCTTTTAAGTTTGTCTCCAGTACAGGTGCTGGATGAACATAGGAAAATCAAGATAATTTGGGATATGAGCCAAGGCTTCTCTGGAGCTCCATGCCTTCAGATACACAGACAGTGATTGCTGATTCCCTATGACTTCTCCATTTGAGCTCATCTGCAAGAGATGTTGCAAGAGATGTAAGACTGTAGATTGTGCACAGGTTCAACACACCCTGTAGCAGAGCAGGAACTACATTTATTGATTGAAAGGTACACCTTCTAAGCTACAGGAAACTTTTCTGCAAATATATCAACTCTTAAGGTTAAAGAATTAAATCATTATGAGGGAAAATAAAGGATTTAGAAACATGGTGTGCATGATTATCAATACCATTGGAGAAAATATGTGATGTTTTGGTCATGTTGATCACTTGTGGATGATCAACCAGGTCATGAAAATGTAAACTTTTCATTCAAAACTAGAAAATTGACTATATAATGAAGAAAGAAGCTTAAATTTTCTCTAAAGTCTAAGCACAGTATTTGTTTTGCTTAGCTGTCCAATAGTATTCAGGGAGGTGTTGCATCTGAATTTAAACTGTTGCAGCTTTTCCTGCGTTTGAAGAACAAGGATATGATTTGTTTTAATTTGATGGCTTGGGGATACAGCATTCATTATGGGAACCACACTAAAGGATCTATATGCCAACAGATGGCATGGGTTTGCTTAATATTTATACTCCTGTATACTTTCCATAAACTCAGACTTGCTGACTTGCATGAGGGGAAATGAAACAGGGCCTATAAAGAAGGGGAACAAATAGTATGAGCCCTTTCTTTGAAAAAATTCAATATATTTCTGGTATTAGGATACGCAATACTCATTTCCATTCACCAAAGAACAGGTGTCATGTAAGCACACAGAGAGACAAAGAGAATGGGTTGTAGGTGACCTTGACACATTGAATTTAGTAGAAAATAAACTAAAAAGTGAACTGTCCATTGTTTATTGAACAGTTAGCCTTTATACTATTAAATATTTACTTATGATGTTTGTTGAGCTGCAGTCAGGACCAGGAGCATACAGCATCTCATCATCATTAAACTCAGGGTGCAATTGTGCACAGGCCTTAGAGATTGTATCATGTGAATCCTCCTCCTCACAATCAAGTACTACAAAACAAAAGTCATGCATACACAACTCTTCGATGGCTGCTGTTCTTCTGGTGTGTGTTTACGGTGAACTTGAGATATTCTGACCAATAAAATGTGGCAGTTTTAATCTTCAGCCTCAAGAAGCTTTCTTTTATCTGATTTCTGGGTTGGATCTCTGTGATTCACAGACAAACCTGGTTTAAGTAATATTATTTTATACAGTCCACAGTTAAGGCAATGGATGACTGATTCCATGAAGTAGTAGTGAATTAACACTATCAGCACAACTAAACCAAACTGAAGACCAGGAAATCCAAAGAATGAAGAGTAATAAGATGTTTTTCTAAGCTTTTAAGTTTCATGATGCTTATTATTCAGCAGAACCTAAATAGTGCACAGAGTATGAAGAAATTAGATAGAGCTGAGTTCACCACATTTATTTTATGGCTTTATAAAAATATTTTTTCTTTCTTACCATAAAACACCCATTCACCTGGATTATGCTATAAGAAACCTATAAAAGAGGCATAAGTTTTAAAAATTTATTCAAGACAGAAAATAAAACTATTTGCCATCGGAAATTAAAATAGAACATGATAAACATGAACAACAAGTTTATAAAAATGACTATCATATTTATACTTTATGCTAATATTTTAGAATAGCTCAACACAATGCCAAATTTGGTTGGGAATCCAAATAAGAAAATGGTATCACAAAAAAGGTAGATCATGTAGGCACAGCAATTTGTGAGGACAACAGTGAGTTACAACTACTACTATATCAAAACCTCAGCTAACTTACCCAAGTAGGATCTTGAGAATGGTTCAACATTGAGAAAGTATCAGTGATGATTGCCAGAATAGCAAAAATTGAAAATTGTTTGGAAGTTCCTAGTAATTTTTTAGAAGTTATCAATATATTAAATATCTAAACTTTATAGTGATAATTTTAGAAATCACAGGATAGGATAAACAAATAATATGGCAAAGAATGTACCACAATCCAACAGCAAATATCATGCTTTCTAATGATGGTGACCATGAGCTTTACTTAATGCCAGAAGCTATTCTATCACTCCATATAGCAGCTCATTTAATAATTAATACCACTATGTAGGCAGCATTGATTTTTATTTTTCACAGATAATAAAATTGAGGAACAAAGAGATTTTGCAAGTTTTCCCAGATTACACTTGCTGAAACATTTGAATTACTGGCATGCTAAAAAAACTTATCTATGGTGCTAAAATAAAACTTTATGAATACTCTAAGCACTATATCTAAAATTCCATATAGTCCAAAGGTGCTTGGCATTGACAACAATGTACTTTGGAAACTTTCTTTTGTTTTTCTTTTTTTAAATGCAAATTTTCTTTTTTTTCTTTTTTATTTATTATGAATAAAGTCATATTTTTTATCCATGTATATCCTTGTTTAAGCTACCAAAGTTCATGTAAAGAAACAATGAGTGTACTTAATATAGTGTTAACTAAGGTGGTTCACTGTGTTAAGACATTATATTGTGAAAGTAGATGCTTGCTGCCTACAGATACAATCATTGTGGACAGGGAGACAGACTTAACAGAGTGAAAGGATCCTGGAGGTATGGAGGGGAAGAAAGGGAGTAAAGATAAAGGAAGACAATCAGGACAAAAGATAAAGAAGTAAAGGATGGAGTGAGAATCTCCTGAAGACACACTCATAGGGGCTTGCTTAGTAACAGCAGGTATGTGGTCCCACATTTCTTTTTTTTTTTCCTTCTTTATTTTGTATTTATCAAAAAAAAACACAGTAAAAAGAATTTAAAATGTGGAAGAGTTAACAATAACTATACAGAGGATAAGAATGATAAGCATGGCTTATCAAGGGTAGAAATACAAATAAGATTGCTACACCTATATTTTCTTTGTGTTCATCTTTCCCTCTGAATTTTTTTTTCC